>PVIW01015776.1:0-18674 GCA_004026585.1 Noctilio leporinus | reverse complement strand
TATACCCAAAGAATCCTGAAACACCAATTCATAAGAACCTATGCACACCTATGTTCATAGCAGCACTATTTACAATAGCCAAGTGCTGGAAACAGCCTAAGTGCCCATCAGTGGATGATTGGATCAAAAAACTTTGGTACATTTACACAATGGAATTCTATATAGCAGAAAGAAAGAAGGAACTTGTACCCTTTGTAACAACATGGATGGAACTGGAGAGTATTATGCTTAGTGAAATAAGCCAGTCAGGGAAGGACAAATATCATATGATCTCACTCATTACAGGACAATAATAAGTAAAACTAACAATAAGCAAAACAGAACCAAACATATGAATACAATGAGTAGGCCTTCGGTAGTCAGGGGGAAAGGGGTTAGGGGGTGGGGGGAGGCAGAGGCAAGAAAGGGGAGCAACTTAGACAAGAACCTAGTATAAAGGAACCATGGACATGGACAACAGGTGGGATTGACTTTGTGGGGAATGGGTGGGTGGGGAGGGGGACAGAGGGGAGCAAAAGGGGATGGATGTAATACAACAACAATAAAATTAAAAAATAATAAAAAAAATAAAATAATAAAAGATGTGTTACCATAAACAGGTAAAAAAAAAAAAAAAAAAAAAAAAAGTCCAGTTCTGGTACTAGCTGGTGTGGCCCAGTGGGTTGAGCACTGGCCTGGGAACCAAAATGACACCATTCAGATTCCCAGTCAAGGACACATGCCTAGGTTGCAGCTGGGCCCCCAAATGGGGGCATGTGCTAAGCACCTGATCCATCATTTCTTTCACACACACTGATGCTTCTCTCCCTCTCATTCTCTGTTATAATTGAATGAATATAAAATATGTAAATGTATATATGTATTTATACATAGAAGATTGAATAGTGAAAGGTGTACAAATCAAGCTGGTAGGTGTTATGTTTTCTTCCTCCTGTCCCCTCTAATAAATAAATATATATTTTAAAAAAGCTCAACTTTAGGTATCAATGACATGTCTCAAGAAAAAATTAAAGCAGTAGTAACACTTTAGGTAATTTTTCTCTGTGATAGGTACACTTGTAACAGCTTTACATATGGAAAAACTATGTAAGATAATTTTATCATCATCAATACAGCCATGTGAGGTGAGTCCTATTATTACCGCAATATTATGATGAGAAATAACTGGGACACTAACTGGTTACCTGACATGGCCCAAATTACACATTTTTTAAGTGTCAGAGATAGGTATGTTTTGTTTTGTTTTGTTTTGTTTTGTTTTGTTTTGTACTATATTACACCATTGCCAGTAAGAAGCTATATATATGAATCTTCACCTCAAAGAATAAGATTGGAAATGTAACTTAAACTTTTTCCATAAATTGCAGTATTTAGATTCATAAGTATGAATAAGATATTTTTTTGACTAAATTGTTTGTAGAAAATATAAGGAAGCCAAGTTGTCATCTATGGGCTTGGAATTTAAGTAGAGAAGGTGGTGTTAGCAAAGGAGACTAAGAAGCATTGGCTAATGATATGGGGACAATTGGCAAGTATAGTGTCTTGTGGTAAAGCAGATGTTTCAAGTAGACTTTAATCAACTGGGCCACAATACTAAAAGGCTAAAATGGGTTCTTACTAAGAGATACGAAGGCAAGCTACTATAATCAAAAAATCCAATGACAGGATTGCTGTATTGTTATTGTTGTTTATTTGTAACAATAAATAAGCAGCAGAGGAAATTCTGGGTGTGGATGTCCTAGGTTTGAAAGCAGCCCTGTTATTTGCATAGCTCTGTCATCACCTAGGGCATTGCATGTTTCACATGGGATCACCACTAGATTTAGATTGTAATCCATGGAAAGGACAAAATAAAGATGTCACACCATTGCCAACAAATAGCAATAAAAACCAATTCATTAGGAAAAAAAAAGATGTCACACCAATAACATTGGGGCCTGAGTTCTACTTCCACTAGAGCTAAATTACGTGGCCATATAAGAACATGTTACTATAAGAAAAGCTTGAAAATAGAGGACAACCATGTTGCCAGGACAAAAAAGAGAGTAGATTTTGTGTGTATGTGCTCAACAGATAACCTTAGTCACAGCAACATATTAATATGTTTTAATAGAAATATTCAGTTGTCTATTCATTTAATTCTGTTGTCTAATTATTCGTTCGTGTCACCAAATATTATCTTCCACACATCATGTTCCAGGCATCTCTCAAATTATTTGAAAAAGTAATGCTTGAGTGATTGTCTTCTAGATTTGTCTTTAAAAAGAAATTGAGATTTCAAGTAATTAATTATATTTCCTTCCTTCCCTACCTCAAAATTATGCATATATGCAGCAATTTTATGTAATCAAAAGATAAATGAAAAACCAGAAAGAAAAATATATTGACTAAAATAATATGGGCAACCTTGGTTGGTGGCACAGTGGATAAGGCACCAGCCTGAGAACCCAAAGGTCGCTGGTTTGATTCCCTAGCCAGGGGACATAACCGGATTGCAAGCCAGTTCTCCAGCCAGGTCCATAGCTGGAGGCAGGTGAAAGGCAACCATACATTGATGTCTCTCTCCCTCTCTGCCTCTCTCCCTTCTCCTCTCTCTAAAAAATAATAAATAAAATCTTAAAAAATACATAAATCATAAAATAATAAATAAAATGATATGAGCAATAACATTTATAATAGTTGTTAATTGCACTTACGATAAAATGAAAGATCCACAGCAAGATTTAGTCTATAATAAAAAAACAATAACAATGCAATTTTTAAAACTTTTTGTATTAAGCTGAAATTAAATATGCAAGATATTTATAAGAAAACTAATAATTTATGTAAGATATGGAGGAGAATATATGAAGAAACAAAAGTTATCTGGATAAGACACTATAATTTTATATTTAATATAACCTCAGTATTAATATAAATAAAGTCACAGATAATTTGGTATCATAAATATACTTCTAGAAACATAGAAACTCTTACAGAAAACATGTATATGTTTGTATATATGTGTATCATGTGGCTTATTATAGAAATTATCTAATACATTATATTACTTCTATTGCATTGATAACATGCTTATTTAAATAATTGAATAAATATTATATATATATATATATATATATATATATATATATATACACACATATAAAGGTGTACAACCAAATTGGTAGGTGTTAGCTTTTCTCTGAAAGGGGGTAGTAGAATTGTACAAGGCCAAGGGAACAGAAATCTAACTTTTTAATTTACACAGCTGGAATGTTTTAAAGTAACATGTATAGCCCACGAAATTAAAAGCAAAATTTCTGAAAAGAGGAAGTTAATGCCAATCTTGTATAGCTATTTGAGGAATTCTTTAGTTTTTTTCCACAATAATACTGTGGATAATAACTCAAGGCAGCTTAAAACTTAAGATAATATTTTATGATAGGTGTGAAGAATTAGATACACTTCTTTATTGGATCTATAGAACTTATTTGAGGAAGGTTATAGCAAAGGAAATAATAAATTGCAGGGCAGTGCAGAATACTTTTATACTTTGTCTTTGTAATTCATGTTCCATCGCCAAGGGTGGGAGCTCTGATCTTGAACCACATCAATCCTATTATTGGTCACTAGGTCAGAGAGTAACCATTAAAAGCAGCAAGAATATTCAAGAGCACTTTGTTGAGTAGTTAAGATTTTTTGCACCCCTTACATACAATAGATGGATTTCACAATGGGATCATTGCCAGAACTTTGTATTACATGGAACTTCTGCTTGGTGCCTAAAAGCTTAATTTCTTCAGCTTCATGCAGCATTTAATGTCTCTTGAGAAATTTCAATTTGCCTGTGTACTTCTGCAACAAGTGCTGTAAATGCAAATTAAAACAGAGATAGGGAGAAAATAAAATTAAAATTCCTATGAAAGAAGGAAATTTATCTATAAATATAAATCAAGTAATTAAAATAAATAAGAACTTGTGTAGTTTACAATATTGATGCAGTATTATTAAAATAGTAGATACAGAAAATGGTGAGATGAAATCATGTTCTTCATTGGATTGCTTTACTCTTAAGACTCTGTAAGTATGCTACAGTTCATTAAAACTTGGGCCAACCAAAAATACTTTTCCAGAAAGTATGATTTCTTCAACTTAATACTGTCTGTGCTAAGGTGGTTATTATAGCTAAGTGAGACAATACCTTGCTTGCAGTGTAATTATTATGGAAACAAGTCTGTGTGATGGACTCTGGCCTAGATTTTGGAAATATGATGGGAATTAAACAATTACCTTTCAAATATTTTCCAGTATACATGCTTAATGTTACAAATTTCTATCTAAGAATTTGTGTATGCATCTTTTTAAATCTGCGTCTCACAATAATTAATTTTCACTTAAGCAAAATGATTTTTAACTTCACTTGAGACATCATTGTCCCGAGGGTGGGAGGGTGGGTTGGTTATTTATTTATTTATTATGAGAATACATTTATTAAATGTACTTTAGTAAATTATACAGAAGCAAGGAAGAGCTTAGCATAGAAGAAGCAACAGGGTAGCATTAATCTGGGTTGCTTTGGTTCTCTAAAAATATTTCAGGGAAAGAAATGAATTGAGGAAGGTTTGCTTTAGCTCACTGGAGAGTCAGAGAAAAGGGGGTCTTGGAGACAGTTCAGTGAGTCAGCAAGGAGTGAGCTGTCATTGCCCCCTGCTCCCCGGCTGCTAGCTTTGTAGAGACCATTAGAATTGAGGTGATTCATGCCTGAATGGAAAGAGTGGGGAGGAAACGGTATGGGCATGTTTCCAAAAGGGAAAGCATGTTGACCCATTGGTCACTTAGAAGTTTGTTGTATAATTTCCAAACATTTGGGGATTTTTCCAGCTACCTTTCAGTAATTAATGATTTAATTCCATTATTTTCTGAGAACATACATTTAATGATTTCTTTATTTTGTGAAGTTCTTTTATTTATATTGTATTTTTAGTCACCATTTATCCTCTTTATACCCTCTTTCCTATACCTCCACTCAACACTCCCTCCCCACCATAAACAACACACTATTATACTACCTCACGAGTTGTCTTGTTTTCCTTTTAAGCTTGGTCCCTTCACACCAACCTACTACAACATCCCTGAGAGCTGTCAGCCTGCCTTCTATTTATGAGCCTTTATTTTTCTTGTTAGTTCAGTTTGTTCATTAGATTCCACACATGAATGAAATCATATAGTATTTGTCTTTCTCTAACTGGCTTATTTCATAAGCATAATGTTCTCCAGGTCCACCCGTGCTGTTGCAAAAAGTAAAATTTTCTTCTTTTTTAAAATGGCTGATTAGCATTTCATTGTATAGATGTCCCATAGTTATTCTATCCACTCATTTACTGACAGGCACTTGGGCTGCTTCCATATCTTGGTGATTGTAAATAATGCTGCAATGAACATAGGACTCTTAAGTTCTTTTGCATTAGTATTTTGGATTCCTTTGGTTATATTCTCAGAAGTGGAATTGCTGTCCACTCATATACTTATGAACATGGGCTGCTTCCAAATCTTGGCTATTGTAAGTTCTATTCTAGGTGATCTAATTGAACAAACTATGTATGTAAAGGTGAAGTTTTAAGGTATATAATTGTAATTTGCAATGCTTTTGAGAAGTATGCATCTTTAATTTGTTCTAAATGTTGACATTTTTTGTCCCTTATAATGTTTTAAATAAGTGCTTGCATACTTTTGCCAATGAAAAAACTCCTAGAAATAGTCCTTAGTTTTATAAAGAGATATAGTGAATCTACGGGATTGCTGAAGGGTTATTGATTGGTACCCAATTTACCTAATAACTTGTGAACTTTATCAACTTTAAACATAATTAAAACATTTCATAAAAGTAACAATTAACATTTAAGTTATAAAAAAAATTATAGATTCTGTACTGTTGGACAAGCAATCTCAAGCATTTTAGTTTAAATATAAACTATGAGTGAATTTCTTTTATCCTCACTTTATAAATTAAGAATCAGGGACAATAGCAGATTGTGTTACTTATATAAGGTCACACTGCCAGTAATTGTTGGAGCAGTATTGAAACCAAAATACTCTGATTCCAGAATCTGTGCTCTAAACAAACACCTATACTGTCATCTTGTTACACCATACTGTCTTCTCATTCTATACTGGACATTCCCACTTCATTATACTACTCTTCACATAGGAACTGATGAAAGGCACTAATTATAGATGCCATAATTGAATGAGATAAATGAAACAAAGAAAATATACTTTAACTTGTTATTCATCTGTTGCTTTATTCACCTATGATTTAATGAAAATTTCTTTAGTGACTTTTAAACATTATAACAAGATACGAGAACACTCGGCATAAAGAAAAAGTCACTGTCCTAAGTATGTTGAAGTCCATGAGAACTTCACAGGAATTAGCACAAATTCTGAATAATTTAAAGATGATTAAGGAGACACAAAGTTAAATATGCAGTTAACATAAAGTATTGGGGTTTGGGATATTGGATTTATAACATAACAAAATTTTACTCCAATATGATCAGAGAAGTGATAAGAAATTTGTGTTATTGCTGTTTCTTCATTTTAATATGATCATCATTTTAGCATATTATGGTTTTTAGATGAGCAACATCAGTATCACTTGAGAGTTTGTTAAAAATGCACAATCTGCCATGGCTGGTGGCACAGTAGATAGGTACTGGCCTGCAAACCCAAAGGTCGCTGGTTTGATTCCCAGCCAGGGCACATAACCAGGTCTCCAGCCAGGTCCGTAGCTGGAGGCAGGGGAAAGACAACCATATATTGATGTCTCTCTCCCTCTCTGCCTCTCTCCCTTCTACTCTCTCTAAAAATAATAAATAAAATCTTTAAAAATAAATAAATAAAAGAAGACCTTTAAGAAATGCACAATCTTGGGCCCCACACCAGATCTACTGAATCAAAGCTATTTGCATTTTAACAAGAGTCCAAGTAATTTTTACACATGCTGAAGTTTGAGAAGCAAGTGCCATGAACTCATTTACCCTTAATGTCTGTGTTTTCAAAGTCCCCACTTGTTTCTATTTCTTGTTAAAGCTCCTAATATCTCTTTGGGAACCCACAGTTAGTGTAGTTCATGGGTCCTGCTCATACTGAAGGAAGAGCTGATGTTGCCTGAATGCAGACTATTAGAACCAGGATGATTTTGGCCAAGCATTTGGTCTAGTTATATTTGCCTTTAATTATTAGAATTTTCTATATGCAAGATAAATAAAAATGTTTGTTGTTGTGTGGAAGAGATATCTATTTAAGAATGAGAAATTATTTGAATTGTTTAGAAAGCCAACAGAAGAAAACATTAACAACAGGGCTCAGAAAATTATACCCAACAATAAGTTAGCATAATGATGAAAAATACACAATTAATATGCAGACTCCAGCATCCCAAGAAATTCACCCCTCGCTCCAAAATAATATGGAATGATTAAGTGTGTATGAAAGCATGCAATGAACCATTTTAATTTCTAGATCTGATCATTACAGAATGTAGACTGCTATGTGATCAGAGATACTGAGATTGAGGGGATTTTAATATTGGTAGCACTTAGATTACAACTTGAGCTGACTAGTTATAAACAGCCATGCTAAGTTTGTAAATTGGTCTGGCCTTTGTCACTACTGAATTTTTAAAAACCTTTTATTCAATATTTTTAGAGAGAGGGTGTGGGAGGTAGGGAAAAAGGGAAAGAAACATCAATGTATGGTTACCTTTCACCTGCCTCAAGCTGGAGACTTGGCTGGAGACCTGGCTTGCAATCTGGGTATGTGCCCTGACTGAGAATCCAATTGGTGAACACTTTTAAATCACTAAACTAGTATAAATATTTGAAAAGTAAAAACAATCAAGACTATCCAGGATACTTACTGGGAAACTAAACTGCAGAAATATGAATAAACTAAAGTGACTTACATGACAACTATTCCCCAAGTAAGCTTCCATTACTTCTCAAGCATTCATGAGAGACATTCTCTAGCTACACAAAATTTCCAAGAGAATGTTTTACATTTTATGATAATTGAAAAGTCAGAAGCTAAGAGAGAAAAGAAATTAAGCAGAGTCATTAAACTAGAATCAGCTAAAGATTCACATTGTGCAGAGCACACCCTGACACAAAGTGAAATGAACAGGAAACCATCTTTCTGTGTGAAATTTGAGTAAAAACAATCAAATAAAACCTCATTGACCCACTAAAATTAATGTCAATTTATCTCTGTTAAAGCATTAATAACTTAAAATTTAATATGTAAAATTATATATTTTCTTAGCATGTGTCATATTTTAGAGAATATTTTATTAAATTTATTGGGATAATATGAGTTAGTAAAATTATAGAGGTTTTAAATGTACACATCTATGACACATGATCTGTATATTAAATAATTATTAATTGGCAGACATAAATTATTAGTTTGTTCTATTAGTAATTAAGCTCAACTTTGGAAATTACCCATAATTAGAAAGTCAAGGTTTTTGTTTTTGGACAGAACTATAGGTTAATTCCTTATTCTGTCATTTTTAGAGTGTGAGATTTTATGAATTTATCTGAATTTCCTAATCTATAATCTGAGTATATCTACTTTGTATCAGATATTCAGAACATAAACAAATTCAAATGGGTTAAGAGGGTAAAAGAGACCATGTATGCAATGCATTTCCCAGGTAATATTTCTCATTCCTATACTGTTTGCCACATGAATTTCCCCACCAATTACAATTGAACCCATTAGTTGCTCTTTCTGCTCTACTTTGGTGTCAGTGGCTTGTGCCCTTCCTTACTCCCTCCTTTTATTCCTTCCAAAATGACAACTGTTTTTCTTCACCATGTAAGTGGCCATTCTTCCAAGGAAATAATGCTCACTAGGTCAACATTTAGTCTGAGTAGCACTTTCAAAAGTCCAAGGCATTGCTATCTGCCACTGAAAAAAGAAAATTACTGCAAGAATTCTTACTACTGTAAGAGTTATATCAAAAAGTTATTGATTTACTATCCAGCAAAAACTCATGCTGAAAGCACCTGAACCTATTACATCATCCTTAAATACAACTTCTTAAAATGCAATGTGCAGTTGATATAGATCTCACAAATTATAGTTTGATATATACATGCTAATTTGAGAATACATCGTTCCCAAATGCTTTCATATTCATTAGTGCCATAATCCTTATTGTGGCAATTTCTTTATTAAAAAATACTTTGTAATGTTCTATGTCATATATAAAATACTGTGATAAAGAAAATGTTTAGTTTAGGTCTGAAATATGAGTTTTTGCATACTCATATTTGTATATAAATATATCCATATGTGTACATACATATACAGATATACATATATGCAGACATATACATTCTATATAAATAAGAGTGCATTCATATATTACTTGTCTGATTGATTGTATTTTATAAAATTATAAATGTGGAAATAAAAATAAACAACTTTTTAATAAGAGCTCAATTTTTCAGTTGCCCATATAAGAAGTGATTCTCTAACTTTCAGAATTGGCTCAGAAATACTCTGTGATTTAGCAAGAGAGCTGCTGGAGAGAATAATTTCAATTGCATTAATTACTGACGTATATAAAGTATATAAAGTGCCTGGCCAATTGTTTTGCACTTTCTTTAAAAAGCAAAACACTATTGATGATCAGTTTAATATAGTCATTTTGTTTATCTCACTAGTAAGAACCACTTACAGTCACATTCTCTATTAAAGAAATCACATATTATCCATTAAAGTCACCAATTCCAGGAATATTCTTACATATATGTGTGATAATTTGCCTTATTTACTATTAAATATATATTTGCTGCCAGAAATTCCAACAAATAAAACTTAATTTGGATAATAAACATACTAAATATCAGTCAGAGATGTAATATTTTTAAGAAGGCTACCAGATGAATATTAACTGACTACCAAATGGATGTTGAATTGAGAACATAGAAATATCTGTGAGAGAAGATGACTAGTAAGAAGTGACACAAACTGCTATATTTCAGGTATTTTCATAATATTCCTGGGATGTTTTGATAGAAATAACTTAGTAAAATTGTTATGGAAAATATGATGTGTGATATATTAATTCAGATAGAATATTGGTACATAAAGCTGGAAGTAAGATTCATTTTAGTAGATTTAAAAACACCTAGATAATGTATGATGTTGGTTAATATGTGTATGTAATCTGACAGTCTAATATCCTATAAACCTAAGTACTATAAGTTTTCTATGAATGTAAAAATTGTAGAGAGAAAAAGAATGATTAGATAACAGGGAGAACCAATAAATAACAATAATTTTATGGTTTGCTTAGGAAGTATCTAGCATGATGGGTAAAACAGAGAATTCCAAATAAAATGTAATTAGCAATATCTATGGATGGTTGCTAATATTAGTCCCATCATATTCAGAGAGAGGGAGAGAGAGAGAGAGAGTAGAGAGAGAGAGAGAGAGAGAGAGAGAAGAGAGAGACCTGGCATCATGCCTTCCAATGAATTTGCATTCCAATGGTTTCCTTTTCTAGAATCATATGTCTTTTATTTATATTTTAAAATTATAATTAGAAAAAGTTGGTGTACAACACATCTCTCAAATTTTATAAATAGCATTATAGAGTAAGTTTAGACAATTGTACAAAGAAATCACGTAGGTTGGGCTAAAGACAAGATCAAAAGAAATGCTATGGAGGCCTTACCCCCGAGAATCTCAGAAATAGCAGGCCCTGCCTGCTGTGTAGGTGCATGTATTTTTGTATAGGCCTGTAGGGAAGATGTATGCACAGGTGATTTAAGGAGAGACTAATAGAGTTATGTTTCTTTATCATGGGCTAAAATAGCTTGAACATGGTTATATCTTTGTCACTTGAAGATTTGGTGTGAAATAAGCAAAAAAAGAAAATTACTGTTCAGTAATTATTAATGAAACTAGAATAGCATTAATTAAGGCAGCATTGTTTTTAAAAAGTTAGTGTGGAAGCAGAGAGTAATTTAGAGTATTCTGACTTCATATTGTAGACCGCATGGTGTTAATACAAAATTTTATCTGTTTCTAGTGCAATTATAGCTAAATCATGATGGGATGTCTTTGGGTACTAAAATCAAGAGTTAATAATTCAATAGATTTATTACAGGACAGGAACAATTCTAAGATTTTGTTTATATCAACCAATATATCCTTTACCAAAATCCTATAAAATACAAACTACCCTGAAGTTGAACAGCTAAATAGGGCAGGAGCCACAGGTGAGCACAGGCAGTGTGTTTTGGGTTGAAATAGAGTGGATTTGGGTTCCAGACTCTTAATTACAATGCTTTACTATAATGGACAATGCAGTTTCTGTTCTCTCATCAGCCCCACTACTGATAAAATATTATATTTACATATTTTGTCATATATTTCTCTAAGTAATCAAAAGTAAATGTTGTTAAAGATACAAAAGTTGTAAGATAAAATTTACATTAAACTATTGCACAATACACACACATACACATACCATTTTAAATGAGACACAATTCAATTAACAAAAAATTCATAATTTTAACCATTTTAAAGTTGTACAATTTGGTAGTTTTTAGTACATACACAATGTTTGCAAGGATCACCACTTTCCAGTTCTAGAACATTTTGTTACCCTAAATGGAAATTTCATACCCATGAATAAGTTCTTTCCTCCCTCCATCCCTGACAACCATTAATCTGCTTTCTACCTCTATGTATTTGCTATTTTTGATAGTTTATATGAATTGAATCACACCATAAGTGATCTTTTTTCTCTCTTCTTTCACTTAACATAATATTTTTAGGGTTCATACACGTTTTAGCATGTGTATTTCTTCCCTTTTTTATCACTAATATCCATCTTATGGACATATGATTTTTGTTTACTAATTTATTATTTGATGAGGATTAGATTGTTCTGCCTTTGGCTGCTATAAATAGTGCTGCCATAAATATTTGTGCTCAGAGTTTTATTTGAACATAAGTTTTAAGTTATTTGGGGCATGTACCTAGGAGTGATATTGCAGAATAATATGGTACATCTATATTCAGCTTTGTGAGAAGTTGCCAGCTTTATAAAGGGGCTTTACCATTTTACATCTTTCCCAACAATATATAAAGATCCTAATGTTTTCACATACTATCCAACACCTGTTACTTCCAACTATTTTATTATACCCATCCTAGAAGATAGAAAGAGTTATTGCTTTGTGGTATTGATTTGCATTTGACTAATGACTAATGGCATAAAGCACCTTTTCACATGCTTGTTGGTCTTCTATATATTTTTGGAAAAACATCTTTTTATGTTCCTTAATCATATTTTAATTATTTAGTTTTGTCATTTTTTGTGTTTCAGGAACCCTATATATATTCTAGACTCTTATTTTATATGTTGCAAATATTTTCCTCATTCTATAGGTAGTATTTTTGCTTCCTTATCATGCCCTTTAATATACAAAAGTTTTAAAAAATTAAAAGTCCAATTTATCTATATTTTTATTATTGTTGTTTGTAATTTGGATATCAAATCAAGTTTTTCCCTATAAGTATTTTAGAGTTTTAGCTTTTATATTCATCTTTGATCTATTTTGACATATTTACAAAAAAATATTTTGTGTGAGGTAGAAGTCCAACTTGTTTCTTTTGAATGTGGATATTTGATTGGGCCAGCCCAACTTGTTGAAGAGACTATTCTTTCATTATTGAATGGTCTTGGGATCCTACTTTAAATTAATTAGCAGAGATGGGTGAATTTGTTTCTGGATTGTCCATTATATTTCTTTGGTCTATGCTTATGCAATACTTTACTATTTTGACTCCTACAGCTTTGTAGTAATTTCTAAAATCAAGATATATGAGTGCTTCAATTTTGTTTATTGTTCAAGTTTGTTATAGACACTCAAAGGTCCCTTGCATTTCATATGAATTTTAGGACCGCTTTTTCTCTTTAGAGAAGGATTGCAGTGAATCTATAAGTACTTTGGGGAGCACTGCCATATAAACAATATTATTTTCCCATCTATATACCAGAATATCTTTCCATTTATTTAGATGTTCTTTAATTTTTTTCAAAAGTGTTTTGCAGTTTTAGAGATACATTTCCTAAAGTTTTTCCTTTAAATGTAATACTAATTATTTTGATGTTATTATAAGTGATATTGCTTTTACATTCCTTTTTCAGGTTGAGTATTGCTAATGTATAAAATATAACTGATTCGCTCTATTGATCTGATATTCTGCAACACTGAAATTCTAATTTAATAGTATAGTTGTATATGTACTTGTGTGTGTTCTGCAAATTGAAATAGTTTTACCTCTTCCTTTACAATGCTAATGTATCTTAATCCATTTCTTTATTTCCTCATTGCTCTGGCTATAACTTTTTTTTAAATATTTTATTTATTAATTTTTAAAGAGAGGGATAGGGAGAGAGGCAGAGAGGGAGAGAGACATCAATATATGGTTGTCTTTCACCTGCCTCCAGTCACGGATCTGGCTGGAGACCTGGCTTGCAACTTGGTTACATGTCCTGGCTGTTACATGTCCTGGCTGGGGAACCAAACCAGCGACCTTTGGGTTCGCAGGCTAGCGCCTTATCCACTATGCCACCAGCCAGGGCTAGAACTTTTATTACAGTGTTAAACAGAGTAGTAAAAACAGGTATCCCTATCTTGTTCCTGATTTTGAAAGAAGGCTTTTAGTGATTTACCATTATGTATGATATCACCTGTAGGTGTTTCAATAAGTCTTTTATCATGTTACAAAGGCGCTTTTAATTCCAATTTTATATAGTATTTCTTTCATCAAATGTGCTATTTTTTTCAAATATTTTTCTGCATTTGTTAAAATGATCATTTAATTTTTTTTTCTGTTAATGTGTGGCATATTACGTTAACTGACTTGTAATGTTCAAGGCCATAGCCATACCTGTTCTCTCAGTGACCAATGCCTTGCACTAAGAGAGTAAGCTGCCATCTTCAAGGCCTCTGCCAAGCTTGAGGGAGGGAGATGATAACAAGATAAAGTCCTCTTATGAAAATTCTGTAGTTATTTTCTTCATTAAGCATTCTTTTTATTGTTACTAGCTTTTTTTTTTTTTAATAACAGATTTCATAGGTCAGAAAACTTTGACTCTGGCAGTTTGTGCCAACTTTTGCATTGATTTTGTAGAAAAATATAGTGCAAAATTCCTTACTCTGTTATTTTGTTGATACCTCTCAAGTATCAATACATATGAGTAATTATAACATGGTCTTTAAAACTATGCATTCTATAAGTGGACCTGTGATTTGGGGAAATAACACTGAAAACATATAAAACAAAAATCCTGTATTTACAAATGTGTGCTATTCTTTGCATTATTACTGGTTTTCTATTCTAATTATGTTATCTGTTTATGTACCTAAAAAGTAATCTAGAAACTATATTTTTATAAATAAATCTATAGTATATAAGTTAATGTAAAAAATAAGAAAGTGTGTAATCAAGTCATTTAAAACAGTGGTAAATATTTGCTGATAACCTAGAATAATGTTTCCCATTTCTACTCAGACTCTTCATGAAGTCAAAATTTAAAAAAAAAAAAATCTGAGTTATTTTAAACTAAAAATCATTGAAATCTTAATTTTGGAAGGTACAAATGTTAAATGTATGGTTTATATTTGTAGCTACCTTTGTTATGTATTGATGCACATAATTATTTTCATAGTTTTTGTACTATTTATCAAATTAGGCAAAATTCATTCTCTCAGAGTGCCAAAGTTTAAATAAGTCAAAGGTATTTATAAAATAGGTAATAATATTTCATTATTCATAAACAAGTATCTTCAACTTTGTGCTTGTTAACCACAGTAGTTCTCTGTAATAATCACACCAGCACAGCATGTCCTCCAGGTTTATCTAGCATTACACAAGTGAACTTCTAGCTTGCAAAGTCAAAATGTCACATTAACACTGGTATTTTCTTTGATGAACTTGCCAGACTTGGAAATGCTGTATGCTATATGCATAGTTTTTCCAGTGGCACAATAAGGACAATTTTCTAACATATTTGTAAAGTCAAGTTATAAAAACATTAACACACATGTTTAAAATGTAAAACAAAGCCTACTTAAATCAAAATAACACATTTGAAAACATCTTCCCTTCCAAAAGAACAGTTTTTCAGAGTTTATACCAGAAATAACCTTAAATAATACTACTATAGCTATGAAAATTGTTAACTTATAAATATGTAGAATTTATCATCAGACTGATCCTAAGATAAAGGCATTAACTTCTGCATAGAAACTGAGGTTTTAACTTGCTGGGAAACTCCATTTCTTTGTAATCACAGCTCCAAGCCTGGTGCCAATTTTAATGCCAACAGACAGCTGCTGTGGGACATTTCACTTAAGAACAAAAGCTGTATTCTTTGGCTGGAGTGAATTTGTAATTTTGCTCTAATTGTAATGACTAAATAGTATAACTCATTTAAGTCAGAATAGCTGAAGAAATTCATAGGAAATTTCATTTCAAAGCATTTGTGGAGGATGGGGATGGTGAGGGGGTGAGAATTACAGTCATCATAACATTCAAAATGAGATTAAATCTCCCAGTGGAATTCTAAGAAATGATGGTTCATACGTTAATACAAGTCATTTTGAAATTAAAGTGTTCCTCAGAAACTTGGAGTTTCAAAATTTGAACTTTGTGCTTCATACTTGCCAGTAAACCCTAAAAGTGCTTGCAGACAGATTTTTTTTTAATTTAAATTTTAAGCTACCAACTGGATATTTCAAATGTTATGCCAAATATGTTTTATTTATTAATTAAATTCCATTTTCAAGCAGAGCTTACATTGAATATTAGTTTGTATTAGGTGTACAACATAGCAGTTGGACATCATGTACTTGACATAACTTCCTGACTTTTCAGTACCCACCAGGCACCAACATAGTTATTACAATATTATTGACTAAATTCCCTATGCTGTACTTTTATATCCCTATGCCTAACTACTAATTTGTTCTTCTTAATCCCTTCACCTTATTCACCCAGTCCTCCAACTCTCCCCTTCTCTGTCAACCATCAGTCTGTTCTCAGTATCTGTCGGTCTATTTCAAGTTCATTCATTATTTTATTCTCTAAAGTCCACATATAAGTGAAATCATATGATATTTGTCTTTCTCTGATTGACTTATTTCACTTGGCATAATACACTCCAGGTCAATATGTGCTGTCTCAAATGCTAAGATTTAATTCTTTTTTCTTTTACAGCCAAGAAATATTTCATTATATATAAATTATTTTAAATTTGATTTTATTGTTGTATTACATCCATCCCTTTTACTCCCCTCAGTCCGCTTCCCCACCCTTCTGCTCCCCTTCAAGGAAATCTCGTTTGTTGTCTATGTCCATGGTTCTTCCATACTAGTTCCTTGAATAAACTCCTCCGCTTCTTTGCCTCCTCCATCTCCTCCCCACTTCACCCTGCCCACTGAAGGGTCTATTCATTGTATTAATGTATCTGGTTCTATTTTGTTTCTTTGTTTTTTTTTTTTTTTTGTTCATTAGTGTCCTGTAATAGAGGAGATCATATAGTATTTTTCTTTCACTGACCAGCTTATTTCACTAAGCATAATATTTTCTAGTTCCACCCATGTTGTTGCAAAGGGTAGAAGTTCCTTCTTTCTTTTGGCTGTGTAGTATTCCATTGTGTAAATGTACCAGCCAAAGTTTTTTGATCCAATCATCCACTGATGGGAACTTAAGCTGTTTCCAGCACTTGGTTATTGTAAATAGCACTGCTATGAATATAGGGGTACATAAGTCCTTATGAATTGGTGTCTTAGGGTTCTTCGGGTATAATCCCAGTAGTGGAAGTGCTGGATCAAAAGGCATTTTTGTTTTTAGTTTTATAAGGAAACTCCATACTGACTACACCAGCCTGCATCCCCATCAAGAGTGAATTACGTTTCCCTTTTCCTCACATCCTTGCCAACACTTGTTGTTCCTTGATTTGTTGATGATTGCGGTTCTGACAGGTGTGAGGTGGTACCTAATTGTGGTTTTAATTTCTGTCTCTCTGATGGCCAGTGATGTTGAGCATTCTGTTATGTGCCTTTGGGCCCTTTGTTTGTCTTTCTCAGAGAGATGCCTGTTCAGGTCCTTTGCCGATTTTTTAAACTGGGCTGTCTGTCTTCCTGGTGTTGAGTCACATTAGTTCTTTATGTATTCTGGATATCAAACCCTTGTCTGAGATATCATTGACAAATATAGTTTCCCATACAGGTGGTTCCCTTTTAATTTTGCAGATTTTTTCTTTGGCTGAACAGAAACTTTTCAGTTTGATATAGTCCCATTTGCTTATTTGTTCTTCTATTTCCTTTGCCCTTGGTGAAGTATCAGTAAACACATTTTGGTGTAGGATATCTAAAATTTTACTGCCTATATTTTACTCCAGGACCTTTATGGTGGCACTGCTTAGGTTTAAATCCTTTATCCATCTTGAGTTTATTCTGGTGTATGGTGTAAGTTGGTGGTCTAGTTTTATCTTTTTACATGTTTCTGTCCAGTTCTCCCAACACCACTTGATGAAGATAATTTTCTTACTCCATTTTAAGTTTCTTGCCCTTTGTCAAATATGAGTTGCCCATAGAGTACTGGGTTTATTTCTGGGCTCTCTATTCCATTCTATTGATCTATATGTCTATTCTTATACTAGTACCAGACTGTCTTGACTACAGTACTTGTCGTATGGTTTGATGTCCTGTATTGTAATTCCTCCTACCTTGTTCTTCCTTCTCAAGATTGCTGTGGATATTCATGGGCATTTTTGGCTCCATAAAAATGTTTGAAATATTTTTTCTATCTCTGTGAAGTATATCATTGGTATTTTAATTGGGATTGCATTGAATGTATAGATCACCTTGAATAGTATAGACATTTTAATGATGTTCATTCTTCCCATCCATGAACATGGTATATGCTTCCATTTATTTGTATCTTCCTTAATTTCTTTCTTCAATGTTCTCTAGTTTTTGAGTACAGGTCTCTTACTTTCTTGGTTAAGTTTACTCCTAAGTACTTTATTTTCCTTGTTGCTTTGGTAAATGGAATATGTTTTCTAGCTTCTAATATCTCTGATGTTTCATTATTGGTATACAAAAATGCTTTTGGTTTCTGGATATTAACATTATATCCAGCTATTTTGCTAAATTTGCTTATTAGATTGAATAAATTTTTGATGGTATCTATCTGGTTTTGTATATACACTATAATATCATCTGCAAATAATAACAGTCTGAATTCCTCCTTTCCAATTTGGATACCTTTGATTCCTTTTCCTTTTCTGATAGCAATGGTTAGAACTTCCAAAACGCTGTTGAACAGAAGTGGAGAATAAGGACAGCCTTGTCTTGTTCTTTTTTTTTTTTTTTTTTTTTTTTTTTAAAGATTTTTTTTTATTTCATTATTTTTAGAAAGAGGGGAAGGGAGAGAGGCAGAGAGAGAGAGAGAGACATCAATGTATGGTTGCTTTTCACCTGCCTCCAGCCACAGATCTGACTGGAGACCTGGCTTGCAACCTGGTTATGTGCCCTGGCTGGGGAATCGAACCTGCGACCTTTGGGTTCACAGGCCGGCACCTTACCCACTGT
>PVIW01015775.1:0-18676 GCA_004026585.1 Noctilio leporinus | reverse complement strand
CATAGAGTCCTGGGTTAATTTCTGGGCTCTCTATTCTGTTCCATTGATCTATATGTCTATTCTTATGCCAGTACCATGCTGTTTTGATGACAGTAGCCTTGTAGTATTGTTTGAAGTCCAGGATTGTGATTCCTCCTACCTTGTTCTTCTTTCTCAAGATTGTGGTGGCTATTCGTGGGCATTTTTGGCTCCATATAAAATTGTGAAGTATTTTTTCTATTTCTGTGAAGTCTGTCATTGGTATTTTAATTGGGATTGCATTGAATCTGTAGATTGCTTTGGGTAGTATGGACATTTTAATGATGTTAATTCTTCCCATCCATGAACATGGTATATGCTTCCATTTATTTGTGTCTTCCTTGATTTCTTTCTTCATTGTTCTGTAGTTTTCTGAGTATAGGTCTTTTACCTCCTTAGTTAAGTTGATTCCTAGGTACTTTATTTTTCTTGTTGCTATGGTAAATGAGATTTGTTTTTTCACTTCTATTTCTGTTGCTTCATTATTGGTATACAAAAATGCTTTTGATTTCTGGATATTGACTTTATACCCAGCTATTTTGCTAAATTTGCTTATTAGGTCAAGTAAGTTTTTGGTGGAGCCAGTCAGGTTTTGTATGTACACTATCATATCATCTGCAAATAATGACAGTTTGACTTCCTCCTTTCCAATTTGGATACCTTTGATTCCTTTTTCTTCTCTGATGGCTATAGCTAGAACTTCCAAGACAATGTTGAATAGAAGTGGAGAAAGTAAGCAGCCTTGTCTTGTTCCTGATCTTAGGGGGAAAGCTTTCAGTTTTTGTCTGTTAAGTATGATGTTGGCTTCAGGTTTCTCATAGATGGCCTTTATGATGTTGAGGTATGCTCCCTCTATTCCCATTTGCTGAGCGTTTTTACCATAAATGGTTGCTGCACTTTACCAAATGCTTTTTCAGCAGTTATTGATATGATCATATGGTTTTTATCTTTCAATTTGTTGATGTGGTGTATTACATTTATTGATTTATGAATGTTGTACCATCCTTGCCATATATTTTTTAAAAAGTAGACAGGGACACCTGAGGAGCACTCCTAGCACCAGACCAGATGGCATAGCTCACACAGTTCCAGCGACAGGGAAAATACAGCATCATTGCTTCTGACCATGAAAAATAGTGGGGTTTGGGGTAGAGGAAGAAACTGCTAGTTCTCAGCAGAGTCTGTTTCTTTAGAGGCCCCCATGGTTCTAGAATGTCCTCAGACCCACCCACTCTGGGAACCACAGCCAGGACAACAGCTAGGAGGCACCTGTTGTATATGGGACTTGAGAGAAGTGCCTGGAAAAGGGACAAGTCTTGAGCAGGCAATGTTGTTCCCTCTCAGACCCCTCTCCCACATACAGTGCCACAGTGTGGTGAAATGGGTTGCCCAGCACTGATCAATGCCTAAGGTTCCACCCCTTACAACATATCTGGTGCAATAGCTCTACCTGAGACACAGAGGCAAACATAGGAGCCTGTCAAGTTGAGGAGAAAGAGAAGTATGGCCCAAAAGGGGAAGCAGATTAAGGTTCCAGTGGGAGAACTAAGCAATAAGGAGATAGCCAACCTAATGACACAGAGTTCAAAAAACTGGTGCTAAAGATGTTCATAGACTTGACAGACATGATTGAGTATGGCAAATACATAAGGGAAGAAGTAAAGGCTACACTAAGTGAAATGAAAGAAAATCCACACAAAATTCATGGTGAAGGGAAGGAAACAGGTTCAAATCAATGATTTGGAACATAACGAAGAAATAAACAGTCAACCAATACAAAATGAAGGAACAGAAATTGTAAAAATTGAGGAGAGGATCAGGAACTTCTGGAACAACTTTAAACATGCCACCATCTGAATGATAGGGGTGCCAGAAGGAGAAGAGCAAGAAATTGGAAACCTGTGTGAAAAAAATAATGAAGAAAAGCTTCCAAAATTTGGTGAAGGAAATAGATATACAGGTCCAGGAAGCACAGACAGTCCTAAACTAGCTAAACTCAAAGAGGACCACACCAAGGCACATCAACATTAAAATGCCAAAGATAAAAGATAAAGAGAGAATCTTAAAAGCAGCAAGAAGAAAGGAGAGAATAACCTACAAAGGGGTTCCTATAAGACTATCAGCTGATTTCTCAAAGGAAACTCTGCAGGCAAGAAGGGTCTGGGCAAGAAGTATGCAAAGATGAAAAGCAAGGACCTACACCAAGATTACCCTATCCAGCAAAGCTATCATTTAGAATGGCAAATAAAGGGCTTCCTAGACAAGATAAAGCTAAAATAATTCATTATTACCAAGCCCTTATTATGTGAAATGTTAAAAGGATATATTTAAGAAAAAGAGGATCAAAACTATCAACATTAAAATGACGACAACTCACAACTATCAACAACATTACCTTAAAAAATAAAAACAGGAACAAACTAAGTAAACAACCAGAATAGACACAGAATCATAGATATGGGGACCAGAGGCTTACCATCTGGGAGAGGGAAGGAGGAGAAATGGGGAAATGGTGCAGGGATTAGAAGTATAATTGGCAGATACAAAATAGACAGGGGGGAGTTAAGAATAATATAGGAAAGGGTGAATTCAAAGAACTTATGGACATGAATTAATGGGGGTGAGGTTGCTGAAGGAAAGGGGAGTACTGGACAGAGGGAAGCAAAGGGAAAATAAACTGGGGCAACTGTAATAGCATAATAAAACATACTTTAAAATGCCATTGGAATTTTGATAGGGATTGAATTGGATTTGTCGATCACTTTAGGTAATATGTACATTTTAGCAGTGATAGTTCTCCTAATTCGTGAACACGAGGTAGCTTTCTGTTGGTTTGTATCTTTAGTCTTTCATCTCTGTCTTACAATTTCATATGTATATGAAATTATATATATATATATATATATATATATATATATATATAGCGCAAAACTTCTAAAAGTGCTGCTGGAATAAATGAACAGCTTTATAGAGAAAGGCAAAATAGTATTTATTTTTTATAACGTATGTCACAGTAATATTCACACAGATCAGAAATTTAAATTTAAGAAATAGAACTATAAAAATACTAGAAAAACTCAAATTGTGGGTGCATTCCCCTATATTCTGGGTATGGGTAAAACTTATCCTAACTATCACTAAAAATTTATTAATATAAAGAATAACAGTGCTATCATTGATTACATAAAAATTTTTAAACAATTAGTAAAATGCAAATGTCAAACTGTTAAAATATTTGCAAATAAAATTACATACTATCACATATATTACTTTTTAACAAATTATCACAAAATTAGTGGCTTAAAAGACATAAGTTTATTATCTTACAGTTCTGGAGGTCAAAAATCTAAAATGATCTTTCACTATAGGGCTTCATTCCTTCAGGATGCCTTAGGAGAGATTCCATTCTTTTACCTTCTGCAGATTCTGAAGGACTCTTGCATTCCTTGGCTCATGGCCCCTTCCTTCATCTTCAAAGACAGCAGCATAGTTCCTGTGTAGCCTTTCATTATGCATTTTCAATTTTTAAAACTCTATGACAGTAGCTTCTGGGCATTTTTTTTTTTTTAAATAAATACAGTGACCAACTTTTCTAAATTAACAGAATTTTGGAAACTTCTAAAGCTTTGTCTATAAATAAAGTAGGATGTTTAGGGCTATAGCATGGACATTTAGGTGGTATTTTCTGCATGCTATTCTGTCTACCCAGCCCAGGTCACAAGCTAGACATTGGGGGAAAAATTGATCCACAGTGAGTTATACAATCCTACTCATTTATGTTACTCACAACTGATATTTCAAATTCTTAAAAGGAAATGGATGAACCAAATTTTCCTGTCTTAGTTTTTTTATGGGTAGTAATTGTGAATATTTTGACTGATGTTTATAGTTTTATAGTTGTAAGTCTACATATGGAATGAACCTTATAAAATTTATTACAATAAATATAAACATCATTTTATAAAGGACACAATAAATTAAACCATCTTTCTCCCTTGTTGAGTCCCTTAGTTTGGTTTGGCCAAGGCAAATTTTTCTGTCCTGCTTCCTTAGATTCTCTTTTTTCTCTTTCTTTTTCCCCCCGTCATTCTCATTTGGCAAAATTCAATGATTGTGTCCTACATTCCAGTCTTGATGAAATCGTGATTTTCAAATTTTATTAACTACAGAGCATTCAATTACTTTTTATATAATTGGGCAAGGTAACATACAGTACATCAATTAAAATCTTTGTAACACAATTGCTTTCACTGTTGGTTTTGCTCTCAAATTGCCCTCACAAGGACAATGAGACTATCAAGTACATGCTTGCAAAAGCCTTTTCTCTCTTAATTCTCTGCAATAAGTAGCAATGCTGAGACTAGTAACGTAGACAATCTTGATTTTATTATATTTTTGCAAAAAAAAAGGAAAAGAAAAGAAAAGATAACATATGTTAAGCACTTATTTCTGAAAAGGTTCCCCCATTGTTCCAAATTTGATTCTATGTAGCTATTAAATATCTTAGTTACTTCAACTGCTTGG
This sequence comes from Noctilio leporinus, assembly GCA_004026585.1. Lineage (NCBI taxonomy): Eukaryota > Metazoa > Chordata > Mammalia > Chiroptera > Noctilionidae > Noctilio > Noctilio leporinus. Next base: position 14,134 of record PVIW01015775.1, on the reverse strand, counting down.
GATTTTACCTATTAGGCTCTGCAAAACAACATTGTATGGGCACTAAAGAACTGATGTGTATATATGTGTGTGTGTGTGTGTGTGTGTGTGTGTAAATGTATTTTGCTAATGAGGTATTCTTTTTTATTTTATTTTGTTGATTTTTCAATTACTGTTGTCCCATTTTTTCCTATATTACTCTCCCCTGCCCTGCCCTCTCACCCCTGCTCCCCCAGTCAATCCCCACTTTGTTGTCTATGTCCATGGGATCATTTATACCTGTTCCTTGATAAGACCCTTCCCTTTCTTTCCTGCCCAGGTCATTGTCAATTTGTTCACTATTTCCATGTCTCTGGTTCTGCTCTGCTCTTTTTTTTTTTTTTTTGCTTTGTTCATTAGTTTTCACTTATAGGTGACATCATATGGCATTTGTCTTTCACTGCCTGGCTTATTTCATTTAGCATAATACTCCTCAAAACTTTAGTATTAGGGTTTTGAAGAGAGTAAAATCTATACCTAGATAACTTAGGAGAAAGTATATAATTTCTACCTCATTTTAAGAAATACCTTTTTAGAAGGCACAGAAAATCTTGTTCTTGAGAGTTCCAGTTTAAGATCAATGCATAATTAATCGGAGTAGAGTGTGCAAAATCAAGTTACAAATAGAGTAAGTTTTTACCTTCAAGACTTCACCGTTGCATTATTTAATACACTAACTTATCTGAAGAAAAAGAGGGTCATTGAAGGAGGGTGCAATGGGGTGGAAGCTTTACAGCTGTGAGTTGAAAAAGGATAAGCATATAGGCAATGTCAGCTCTCCCAGACAGAAAGTCCAGGGGAGAAGGGAGCCTTTGAAGTAGACTTTGTGTGTTCTGTGTTCTTTCCACAAAGCCAACACATGGCACAGAATGGAGGTCATTGTGGATAGTGAACTTAGTATTCTATCCTGTTATGGGATAGGGGCAGAAGCCCATCAAGTTCCACTAAAATTTTACTCTAAAAGTCTACTTGATTCCAAGTTTATTCAAGGAAATTCATTTAATTTCGATTTCCTGTTGAGTTTTACAAAGAGGTAATATGCTAATGAGACATACATTAACATTTAGATTCCCAGGAAAGTTATATTTTTTTATTGAAAATTTTAAATTTTCTTTCTAGGTATAATTTAGCTCAAATTTAGCTTGACAACAAAGAAATATATGCTGATGTTGTAGACTTGATTATTTTTGTTCATGGGACAGTTTTTCTCTTCCAAATCTATAACCATTCTTCTTTTCTACAACATTTTTTTTATTGCCAAAGTTGAGAATTATAATTTTATGATAATATAATTACATAATTATATATCTGTCAAGAGGAGGGTATATTGTGCTATAGATATACTGAGTAAATCAAGATTTCACACTTTGTTAAATTGACTCTCCATCAACAAAAATTTATTGAGTACCTGCCATGTATTACATTGTTCTAAATGTTTGGGATATATGAAAACCCAACATATAAAATTCCTACCCTCAGATTTTTACCTCGGACTCTAGTGGTAATCTATGAACATCTGTGAAGTGTCTTCCTGACAGTTTGCTGGTCTTTTTACTGCCCAGTGTGCTCAAATCCATTTAAAAGATCTGCCTTTCAAGTAAGTAAGATCTATACCTAGATAACTCCAGGAGAAAGTATGTCATTTCTATCTAATTTTAAGAAATACCTTATTAGAAGACACTTAAAACCTTTTGTTTCTCATAATGCCTACAGTTTTTCCATTTCAAGGAATCCATTTTTCTTGAAAATTTATATTCCCTGATCATACATTCTGAATCATTATCTCTTTTTAACCAGAACTATCATCTCTCTATGGGATTAAACATTGCATTGCGAAAGCATTGTTGAATTCTTCTATTTAAGTGATGGCTTAACTTTTTTATACAGCAATAATCTTCCAAAAATCGCTTTGGAAAAAAATTAGTTCTTATATTTTTTACACAGAGAACTTTTTCTAGCACCAGGAAGAATTGGAAGAGTCCAGCCATGGCCATGATATGTGCATTATCAGTCTATTAAAAGGTACCATGAAGTATTCTATCAAACTGTCTTCAGTTCAGACCTGCACTTGAGTATAAAGCTCTTTCATAAAGTCAGCAACTTGCCACTTACATTACCTGATCCTTTAGAACTGAGACACTGATTATACATATTTCAAATAAGTCTAAAGTTGATTAATCAATCTCACCTCGTGTATATCCATGCATTCATGAAATAGTCCCAGAGAAGTGACAATATGGTTTTGCTTTTTGTTTAGTCTTAACTTCTTTTTCTTTTTTAAGGTCCTGCCCATTTCCCCATCCCTCCCCAAATCTTTCTCCAGTGTTCAAATCTTTCTCTAGTCTTCTCCATCTTCTACCTCCTTGCTATCCTGGTAAAGTCACTTACCAAACTACATTGGCAATTTTCAATCTTTTTCATCTCATAGCACACATAAACTAATTATTAAAATTATAAGGCACACCATAAATATATATTTCTATTGATCTGACAAAAAATAGGTATAATTTTGATTCATTCACACCTGATAGCTATTGTTTGTTGGCTGTTGTCATTTGTTTTTAATTTGACAACCCAAGGGAAAAGAGGTCAGTACCCCTGATTACTAGTCAAATATTGCTTGTTTTAAAAATTCTGTAACTCATCTGTTGAAAATCACTGGACTAGAATATTGCAATAGTCTTCCTAACTCAGTGTTACACAAATGGCTGATGTATTGTAATTAGGTAAGCATAGAAATTGAGGTTAAGCACTTAGAAACTATTAGAGCATTTTAATATTTTTGAGAATGCCATGCATATAATGATGGGATTTGTCTCACTGAATAGGTTGTAGACCATTTAAGATGTTCTGAATTTTTATGGTCAGTAACATGTGGGACAAGCTGAATAGTAGTAATGTTCAGTATAATAACATATTGGTCTACATTTGATTAAAAATTAAAATCCAAACCAAACAAATGAATAAAGAAAAGTCTTGTTCAACCAAAATGGAATGACAAGAGCTGACCCAACTGCTCTCACTATCTTCCTCTTCTACTAAACATACATACATACACACAAAACTAGCAATGGCTTGCAATCAGTAAAATATTAACCCTGGCCATTTGCCATATCATGCAAGATCCCCCGTGATCTTTTTGCTCTTTACCTTCTCACTATCTCATGCATCCTGTAGGCAACTAAAATACAAAATTGCTAATGTGCCATGGCAGGTCACATGCTACTTACACTTTTAAGTCTTTGCACAAATATATGTCTATTCCAATATAAAATCCTTCCTGGACAACTTAGTGAATGGTTAGTGTGTATTAAGCAGGAATTAAGAGATCTGAGTTTGCATTCTACTTCTGTAGACATAAGCATTTCCTTGGGTAGACTTGTAACTTTACTTTTCAGAAGTGTACTCAAATGCAAGGACAAGGGATTGAACTAAAGTTAATAAAATTTAATCATTGTGTCAATATTTGAGGCTCCACACTGAGAATTCTGTCTATACTTTTAAACTATAAAAATATTTCATATTTTATCTTTCTTCAGACCTCTCCTTAATCCCTTGGACCCATAGAATCATTTAGTGAGTGGAGAAATCTTAAATTATTATTATAGAAGTCTTTCAGTTGTACTAACTCTACCATTTAGTACTCTTTCTTTCCCTGAAAAGAGTTTATCTTATACACTCAACTTGAAGTAATGATGAATTATTATTTCCAAATGAACACTGCAGGAATTTGGATAAGCTTGAAAAATATTGGAAAGTTTACAATCCTTTTTGTTTTAAAAGCCACACAGGTAGTAAACCTACATTAGACTTTTAAGAGAAATTCTAGCAGTTGAGCAGCGGTGAAATATATACATATAAAATAAAATGGCTTGCCCATAGATATATAAAGTTATGTAAGTGATAGGCCAATTAAAATTATAAATGTGTTGGGAGCCCTGCAGCAGACCACCTCCTTTCTCCCTAGTCTCCCTTCACCACACACACTCAGAGACTCCCTTCACCTTCTTTACCAGTGACCACCCAGACGCAGTAATGGTTACCTATGGGTAATTCAGTAACATGGCACATTCAAGTACTCTGGGTCATACGCAGTGTGAGATCATTATTCGGTACCCACATACATTAAATTTTTAAAGCACTCTTTGGTTCTGATCCAAGAATTATCTCATCAACTCTTAACACCGCAGCCACAGATGAAGAAGCAGGAGGGTGAAATATCATGCTGGTGCATGAATGAAAGGAGGATGAATTAGACACAGCAAGGAGAAGGGCTCCACAGTTTCTGCCCATCCTCGTGTTGTCGGGTCCCGTGCACCTTGGAAGCTCAGCCAGCGGAGGAGGGGTGGCCTCCTCACAAGGTACTCTTAGCCTGGGACTGTCTGCAGAAATGGCATGTGGAATGGGGGCATATGTGAAGATGGGGATGAGAGCATGTCCCCGAGAGACACCTGGACCTGCTTGAGAGAAAGGGGACAAGAGGAGGACTATAGAGCAGGCCTGGTGGTTAACACTTGGCAGGTGTATTTTCTGAGAAGATTAGGAAGGTTTCTTTTCAAGCCTTTCAATATGCAGTGGTCCATTACAAAAGCAGATTTCTCTTAGATGGTATTTAGCAATAGGAATAGAACCAACGGGAGAGAAGCAAAATGTTTGGCATGCTCCAAGCATGTAACACATTGCTCTTTCCTTAAAGAAAGCTGCTGCTTCTTCAAAGGATATACGTAGACTTAACTTTGGACTGGAAACTCTCTAGACTAGTGAGGAAAAAATCGTTTATGTACTAGAAAGAATTTTGAAAGATGATCTAAGTTGTTATGACTGGTATTATTTTAATTCTTTTATGACTTTCAGGGATGTGCTTACATCTTTATGACTTTAGGAATATTTATTAACTGTTGGTGACTGGTTGAGAACTGGGGATAAAATGACGAACAAGATGACTCAGTTCTGATGCCTTTTATAGTCCACTAAGGAATATAGGCAAAAAAGCAATCACAAGAAAACTATTATAAGTGTTATATCAGGGAGGTAATAAGTATTGTGAAGAACATGGCAGGAGCTCCTGACTCAGTTCTAACCATGACAGGAAAATTAAATCAAGTGACTGACATTTTCTCTAAAATATGGAGGATGAGTAGGAAGAGCCCAGTAAAAAGGAAACCAAATGTTTATTTTTGGTTTTGTGTTTAACTGTTAAAAGGTAACTAACTGGCTGAAAGGAAAAAGAAAAGCAAAAGTATGAATGGGCAGAAAATGTGAAATGCACAAAAGATAGGTTATCATAACTAGAGTATAGATGACAAGGTGGGGACTAGGTTGAGGTGGGTCCTGGGAGGAAGGCAGGTAAGCTGGTCAGATCAGGAAAGCCCTTATGGCAATGACCATATATGTAATTTATACTGAAACTGGGATTCCTGGGAGAATGAGAGGATTCACTACTAATACATGTGCTGAGATATAGACACAAGTAGACATAGAAAGAGTCTGTTAAAAAGATATAGAAAGAATTTTAAGTAGAAGAATAGTATGCTTACATTTGCATTTTTAAAAGCAATTTTAATGGAGAATAATTAGAACTGTTTGGGAAGAAATAAGAATGAGCATAGGGAGACCAGCTAGGAAGGTGTTAGATGAACTTGGATGATGGATGATCATGACCTGAATGAACTATGGTAGTTTTGAGCACTTGCAGTAGAATAGATACTCTTTGATTTAGAGGAAATTGAGGGGGTGGAGGAAGTAAGTTAAAGAAGAGGTAGAAGTCCAACTTCATTTCCAAGTTATGACTTAAACACTGAGAATGTGGTGATGACTTTTACTGAGATTAAGAACATTAGAAGAGAATCCTGATTTACGGAGGTGGCAGTAATAGATGTTCAGTTTCTATCATATTAAGTTTGAGGGGCCTGGGAAATTTTTACTTCAAAGCTGTTCAGTAGATGTGTGCAGATGTCAGGAAATAAATATAAAAGCAGGGGTCACTGGCAAAAGTAATAAGGGGAAAGGAATGGTATTTTAAAAGAAGAGAATGTAAAGGGGGTAAAAGAGCATTGCACCAGATCTTGATGGTCTTCAGTATTAACAGTAGTATTTAAAAAGACAGATTGTCAAAGGAGGCTGAGAAAGAGCAACCGAACACATAGAAGATGTCAAATAAAATAAGAATTGCCAACCAAGTATACAATGAATTTAGTCACAAGTCATTCAGGCTGCCATTTGTTTTGTCTCTTCCTTTTCTTTCTTTCTTTCTTTCATTTTCTGTACTTTGCTATACATACTGCTATATGGACTACTTATTTTATTTCTTTTGTAGTAATTTGTCAGAAATTTATTCTATTGATAATAAAACAAGCATTATATAGAAATATACATAATCCTGTTATATAATTAAATAAAGAATGAAGCCATACTTTTAACCTTATTTTGTAAGCAAGCATTGCAACATTTATTTTGCTTATGTTTCTCTCTTCCTCTTGCTTTTTTTCATTTATTTAACCTGCAATTGCAAATCCTATATTTTTGCCTACTAAATTATCCACAGCCAATACTTCTATTTTTTCTTTGCATTCTATTTTGATGGTATGATGGCAGCTATTTAGACATCAGATCACACTTTCTTTCACAAATAATTTCATTTCCTTTGCCTTCTGGAAGCTGACAGTTCTGGATATAAACATTAGCTCAAGCTTATATTAATAGTATGAGCTTAAGCAACCAGATACATTAGATGGTTCTTTTTTTAAAAAATATGGAGTTACTGGCACAAGTTAGGGTTCAGAAAGTATTTATTTTCTCCATTTCACTTTATTTATTTCTGATCTTTGGCTTATTTTAATCTTCACTGTTAGTCCATTTCTACTGCAACTCCCTAATTCTTGGGTTCTGTTCTTGATTCAGTCATCTGACTGCATAGAAAACTTTAGAAGGAAAATGTACTATACTAGTGCATTTTCCAAAACCTTATAAATCTGAGGATGTCTTTATAATACAATAAAATCATTGGATCATAACCCTCTCCACTGTCAAATCTTTAAAGATATTTTTTCATTGCCTTATGGAATTTTTATTGTCACAAAGCAGAAATATGAGACTGGTTTGATTTTGCTTCTTTGAAAGTAACCTCTTTTCTTCCTTCTGGATGCTAGCAGAAGTCTTTAATCTTGAAATTTAACATTTTTACAAGTTATGTTCATGTGAGTGCATGGTGTGTGTATATGCCGTTGAACTTGGTATATTGGTTTTGCTTGAATGTTTTTGCTTGAATAGTTTTGCTTCTCTACAGCTCTGAAATCAGATCTTGTGTGTGTGTGTGTGATTTGGAGAATTCTCTTTATTCACACAGTGGAATGTTGTGTGTGCATTGAAGAACAAAGCAACCCATTTGCATTGTTCTTCAAAATCATCTATATTGTGTAATAATGAATTTTTATGGTTTGCCTTCTATTAGTTCATCTTCTAGGATATTGTATTTGTTTATGTAATTTGTTCTCATTTACTAGTTTTTTCAGAATTCCCTTATTTATAGACTCTGAAATATCTTGTGATCCCAATGTTTTTTTATTTCATTGATTTAATCATGAAGAATAGAAGGAGAAAGTTCAGGGAGCTCTTGCCTGATGGTCTCTAACATTTTCTATGAAGTAGGAGACAGGGTGTCTGCTGAGAGTGAAAGTAGGCAAGTATGAATAAAGGATCTGAGATTAGAGAAATAATGACATTTTTCTAGAGAAGAATGGAAAGGAAATTAATCAAGGCAAGAATAGCTAAGCAACTGAGAATATTTGGTTAGAACTGAGAACCATAAATTTGCCTTCAGAGAATGTAAAATCTAATTAGGAAAAATGAGAAGTACCCAAATAATTTACAATGGTACCTAATTGTGAATAAGCAATACAAATAAATTTATGACTCAAACTTTTTTCCTATTTATGATAATTAGACATTCCCAAATATACAAAGAGAAACGTTTTTCTTCCATAATAAAAATCTAAAAAGAATAACAAGCATGGTCACATGGACTTACCAGTTCATCTACATTCTGACAAGTTTCCTTATAAACTTACCAATCATAATGAGGTCAGAAATGTTTATAAATTTACCTGATTTACTATATATTTTAAAATATAGACTCTGAATTAATTTTGTGCCTGCATCCTTAATAGCTTTAGCTTCAAATTTTGAAATTTAACCATGAATAAATAAAAATAAAACTACTTTTTAAAATGTAGTTGTTTTCAAATAACACTGTACATATCTGAACTTTTTAGTTTATATCTGGAAAATGTTCAAAGATAAGTTACAATAACTATGAATTTTATTGTGGATTCTATTATTTATACTGACAGAAAGATTATAAATATTTTATCATAAAATTGTAAATCTGTGATTTCTTCTTATAAGAACACTAATGCTATTGGAGCAGGGCCCCACCCTTCTCCTTACTTAACCCTAATCCCTAACTTAGAGGTTCCATCTCCAAATACAGCCTTCCTGGAGGTGAGGGTTTCAACCTATGCATTCAAGGGGGGCACAAACATTCGATCCATAACATCATCATCCTTGGGATGGAATTACTGGGGAAAAAAACAAACAAACAATTTACCTCTATTTAAAAAGCAGTTTCTTCCAAATGCACCATCATGGAGCTATTTAAATATATTCTAAATATTTCTGAAGAGTCACCATTTAAAGCAGCTTTAGCTTCTTCCTAGTGCTCAGGACCTCTTTGAAACCTACTTGAGTCTCAGCTTTTACCCTGGCAGTCCCATGGCCTGCCAGGTCGGGGGAGGAGGAGGCAGAGGCATAGGGTGGAAAATCTAAGATCGCATGGTATGAGCAGCTCACTCTAATCCTTTAAAATGATCAAAAACTATTATCTGGGAAGGCCAAAACTCTGATTTGCAAAATCTGAACCCCTTTTCCCCAAACTATCAGTTACACTTGTAATTAGAATAAAGGTATTTTTGTTTGAAGCACTCTCATCTTTGAATAAGTATCTAATCTAGTTAGGTTCCCTGGATCCTGAAACAACCCTTTTTTTCCCTAAGGCTGGCTTGCCTAGATTTTATGTGCTTATATTTACCTTTGCTATACTGACTTATGTATTTACTTCCTGGGAGCTCTTGTGAATTAATATACTTCATGTGGAGATAAATGCATATTTCTGTTTTACACCTTACCTAAAATAATTTTAGGAAAATTGCTTTGAATAATGGAGCTTGACAACTATTTTCATAACTTAATCCTTACTGATATTACTATTAAACAATTATCCTAATATTCCACTCATCACCTAACCCCCATTAATTAAAAAGCACTCACAGTTTTTAACCTTTCCATTACATTTCTGACAGAGTTTTCCATTCACAGGGTTTTGGGAAGTGAAGAAGTAATTTACTGGACTGTTTTATATTTTCTTTTGTTTGATTTAATTTAAGACCAAACATATTTCTGGAATGGGCTATTGCAGAGCAGTTGTGTCAAAAAGCAAAGTATCTCATAACCTCTTCCCTGCCTCTGCAACAGCTCACTATTAAAACATTTGTCCTGCGTATTAAAATGGCATACCGGGTGATGTTTATTGCTCTGGAGGAAAAAACCCTGCCTGTTGTTTTTCCAGAAACCCTTTGTTTTGTCTGAATGCGCACTTGGATTTGCTCCCCGAAATGATTTCCATTTCTCAGGGCCAGGTCTCCTAGATACAGCATCTACTATCCACCCACTTCTTGTCTTATATACATCAAACAATGCAGAAATCGTTGGGAGTATATTATTTTTAAAAACAGGTCTGGTACTTTCTTGGCTCTTTGGTAACTGTTATTATTGGAATTTTTACAATTTTATGGAATTCAAAGGGACCCTACAATTTCCTTGAGTGTAGGATTTCTTCTTTCCTGTGTTTTTATGCCACAAAACTGAGTTTCAAAGAGAAACAGGAGAAACACTCTTCTTTCTGCAAGGAATTAAAGGGCCTCAGCAAATTCCTAATCTAATTAACATCTTTAACAACTCAGACAATAAATTGACTGCAACTGCTCTTGAAGCTTGGTGCCACCTTGTTAAGTTCCTTTCCAAGGCTGCTATAAATCAAAGGAGAAATGCTAGGGTCGTTGCACATGTTTGTTGCTTGTTCCAAAGTGAAAGGCTGATTGCTTTACCAACTGCTCATTTAGACTGGATACTTTTTTCGATGTGTTTAGCATTTCAGATTTGGAAAAGAGGCCCCTCCGAACGCAGAGGATTATATGTTGGCTCCAGTTCCTTTGGACCGAATTGAATAACCCAGTTACTTGGCTTATTATAGATTATGCACATTTCTCAAAGAGAGTAATGGACAGATTAAAACAGAGAAAGAGTACATGGCATCTTTTAATATTTGATCAGAAATGAAGGCGTGCTACTACTGAAAGTCTAGAATTCCTTTTGTATCATGAATCTTTCTCTGAGATATTCTTGGAGAATTCAGTTTATTATTCTGTGGGATAATGGCATTCCTCCAAATCAGTGGGTTATCATTTATGTTAAGATAAGTCAATGTTTTATTTCAAGCTGAACTTTTGTACAACTGAGATGCAGAAAGAAAGACAAGTATTCATTAATCACTTGAAAGTAAATTTAGCACATTCTATCTTTCAGATGTACGAGTATTGTGGTGGACATAGATGAATTTCTTTGCCCCTAGTCTGGTTCACTTGTGTTGTATGGCCATCGTTTTGGGATTTTAACCAATGTCTTTCTTTAAAAGTCTTCTATGAACCTCAAGTTAAAATCCCTAAAAGATAGATCTATACCTCCTGTAAAGCAAAACAAGACTATTTTACAGTCTAATTTATAAAGAGTTTTGTCCCTGGCTAGATGGCTCAGTTGATTAGAGAGAGCATCATTCTATCCCTGATCAGGGAACATACAAGAATCAATCAATGAGTACATAAATCAGTCTCTCTCTCCATCTCAAAAAAAATCAATGAAAAGAGTTTTAACTATTATCACACAATAGTCAACCATCAAGTAACTTAGTTGAATTTTTGTCAATTATATTTCATGTAGCAATAAAATAACAAGGAAAATGTTTCTGGTCTATTCACAAGGGTGAACTATAATAATAAAGAAGACCTTTCAGAGATATATCCTACCTCATTCACTAAGGATGAATGAATAATGATATCTTTGAACAATCATTTTATACTTATTCATTATAAAAATACATAAATAATAAACAATGCCAGTAAAGTTGGTACTTTCATACACGGTTCATGGTAGTCATAAGGAATATAATTTTTGGAACCAAATTTTGAGATATATTTATACGAATAATGCTAATATCCAGTAAGCCCATATGTGGATATCTATCAAAAGGAAATAACAAAGATGTTTAGAGAAGCATTATTTATAATTGCCTTAAATAGGTCACATGAAAGTGTGTGATGATAATCAAATGGCTAAATTATGACACATCAACTACACACATTTTACTCAACAATTAAAATGATGGCCATACAAAACCAACTCATAGATACAGACAGCAGTATGGTGGTTACCCAAAGGGAAGAGGGTTGGGGGGAGGTTAGGGGAAAGGTGATCAGGTATGTGGCTACAGGAGACTTGATTTTGGATGGTGAGCACACAATGTATTATAGAATTGTACACTTGAAACCTATATAATTTTATTAACTAATGTGTCCCTAATAAATTTAATAAAAACTAAAGTAATAGTTATAAATATCATATACTGACATGCAGAAATCTTATGAACAAGTGTTAGGGGGAAAAACAGCATGATGAAATTTTGTGCATGCTATACAGATACTTACAAATACGCATTAAAATGGGGAATAGCGCTAGCTCCTTTTTTGGGGTAGTGTTTTTATGGATATTTTTTCCTTTCTGCTTTCCAAAAATACAGTGATATGGTTATAGTAATATTATCTTTATAATATTTCTTTAAAAAACAAGCCTGGTAATTGTTTTAACCCATTATTTGCAAATTAGCCAACAAAGACTCAATGAAAATAGCTATCTGGGAAATGGCCTTTGCTCAGCTTCCCAATATTTCATAACTATGTGGTTATTTCTGAACAATTGTGAGGATAAGAAAAACTATCAAAGGTAAATGAAGCCAAGGACAGGTTACTGTGTCCTGAGAGGAAGTTGTGACTAATTGCAAAGCATTTGACAGTCTCTCAATTTTCTGTTTCCACATCTAAGAATGAAGGTTAGACTACATTTGGTAAAAATACATTTTTATAAAGTGTTTAGTGTATATGAGTTGAAGCTTGTGGGAACTATGATGTTTAAAATGATGGGTAAGTTAGCCAAGAAGCAAGCTGCAAAAGATCAAGGCTAGAATTTTGTTTTTCAGGGTAACATCACAAACATTCCAAATTAGCATTTACTATTCAGAGTTAGACATGAGGGATGGGACCTTTAACATCTGGGCTATCCAGATGAGCTTCTTGTTTCTTGGTAAGTTCAGATGGAGTGTTATCTCTGCATTAAAGGTTACCAGATATCTGCAGTTTTGGGATAAAGCCTGGGTGTTTGCTCTCTGCATCCCCCAAGTGCACTTATAGAACTAGTTCGAAGGAAAAAAACACAGAGAATTTAGCCACTCCTAGGGGAATAATGGATTAAGCTCGACTTTCTTTATAGAATAACATTTGGCTGAACATTGGTTGCACACATTCATGCATAACTACATAAATGAACAATTTGAATACATGACTGAATTGCATTTTTATTCTCTTTATGGGCTTTCTAATACTTTTTCTTAAAATTTCTCTACATGAGAGTGGGAAGTTTGGAATATGGTGTTTCGTCACAAGGGGAAGAACAAGATAGATGATCTGATCAATGTGAAGATCTGGTTCTTTAGAAATAAAAGATCAATTGATAAATGATCTATTTCAAAGAAAGCCCCCGCCACCCCTGCTCCCAAACTGAAAGGCATATGCCTTTATGAAAGTATTTATATTTACAAGGAGTAATCTGGACTCCAGATTAGAACAAAAGATAAACCTGAATAGTTCTTTACTTTCCCAATTTAGATAATTAGTATTTAAACTTGAAGGGTTGGAGGCAAGATTCAAGATTCATATAAACTGAGGAAGTTCATTGGTTGCCCACCCTAGGTTGACTGTTTCAGTGGCCAGAGGCAACTGATAAGGACAGCTTCTCTTAGCAAATCAGCTAGGGAGGTAATCTGCATCTGAATTAGAAGTCTTTTACAAGAACTGGATTAGACCTCAAATTTTGTTCTGTGTGTTTTTTTCTTTAGTTTTTAAAGACAGGAAACTGAGAAGCTTTGACCTATAGCAAAAGCTGCCTCTTTTGATTACTATTGTAGAATGTTTCCATAAATGACTTTTCTGATTATCTGGACACAATCAAATGATACTATGATGTCTGTAATTCCCCTTTTCTCGTGTTATATTTATTGATACAAATATCATTAGAATGATGAATTTGTGCAACTCATAAATTATATTGTATCTCCTAACTATTTCAAAAGCAGTAATTATCTTGAAAGAAACTGCATTACACTCTTTATAGTGTGAAGTGTGTGGGGTCTGTTTTGTTTTCTCTTATGGTCTTTTAAATTTGGATTCTTATTTTAATGGCCCTTAATTTCTTATGTAAGCTGGGTTTCCCTATCCAGTCCTCAAAAAAAAAAAAAAAAAAAAAAAAATCATCTCATTTTATAATTTCTACCTGCTATCTCTAGTATTCTTAGCTGGACCTGTTTAAAGCTTTTTATGTCATTATTAATCATTATTAATTAATTATAAACTTTCCACCTTAGAATTGTAGTTTCTAATCCTTTTTGGGCTAGAGGATTAAAAATATCTCTGATATCAACATTTTACCAATAAAAACCTCATGTGGGGTTTTGATATTTTTTGCAAGAAAAATTATAAGAAAAAAAAAAAAAAAAAAAGGCTTTGTTTCCTCTTGTTTCCCTGAGCACATTTGGAGATTATGTTCATAGAAAAAGCAAAATATAAAGGACCTAGTTAAAAGAAAAAACCTGTATGTGATTGAGTCTTTTTACCTGTTTATTTTTTTTTTCCCTTGGACTAGCTTACTTATCTGTATCTCTAGCACAATATTTAATGTT
>PVIW01015774.1:0-18696 GCA_004026585.1 Noctilio leporinus | reverse complement strand
GATGGAACTGGAGATTATTATGCTTAGTGAAATAAGCCAGTCAGTGAAGGACAAATACCATATGATCTCATCCATTACAGGACAATAGTTTTGTTCAATTGTTTGTGAACAAAACTAACAACAAGCAAAACAGAACCAAGTATATGAATACAGTGAATAGGCCTTCAGTGGTCAGGGGGAAGGGGGTTGGGGGGAGGGGGGCGGAAGAGGCAAGGAAGGGGAGCAGTTTAGACAAGAACCTAGTATAAAGGAACCATGGACATGGAAAACAGGTGGGAATGACTTTGGGGGGAATGGGTGGGTGGGGAGGGGGACAGAGGGGAGCAAAAAGGGGATGGATGTAATACAACAACAATAAAATTTTAAAAAATACACTTAAAAATTCCACAATAAAGATAAAAGAAGGATATCTGCAGCTCCACAGGTAACTTCCATATACAATAGTGTTAAGGAACTATTGCACTAAACATCTTTAGATAAAGCTTTAATTCTCAATTCCAATAATTCATTTAATCAATTTTGATAACAATTCTAAAAGGGGATCAGTCAACATCAAACTTTCCCTATGACTCAGAGATTAGTCATTTGAGTACTTCCTTACCATGCTTACCTTAGATTTTTAGTGATTGGGGCTTCTTGAACTAACCAATGAATAAAGGGCTATTTTAAGTGATACCTTTTCAACACAGAAAACAAAACCATTAATCAAATCAAAGAAACTGCAACATATAATTACAGAATCATAAATCATCCTGTAACAAGAATACTGGTCCCCACATGTTCTCTCTTTTTGCTGCCCTTAAATTCAGAGGTCAGATCCTTAGCTTTTCCTGTTGCATTTAGCAACCAAAGGATAATAACAAGAAGCCAAAGATTTGCTTGGTGGATCCAGTATAAGAGAAACAGCTGAAAGCTGCACCAGAATTTGAGCAATGGACCATGGATCTAGGCTGGATAATATAAAATAAATAAATAAATAAAGCTAGAAGTCAAATATATCAGAAGAGAATGGGTTGGTTCATCAACTAGATTATTTAAGGATTCATTTGTTCCTTCAAATATTTATTAAAATTCAATGTGCTAGGCATCAGTAGGTGCTAGGTTTTTACTCATTCAACCAACAAATATTTATTATGTACCCACTATAAGACAGTCACACTACTTTTTAGCACTGAAGTACAGTAGTGAACAAACCATACAAAAGCACCTGGCATCATGGAATTCACATACTATTGGAAAAGACAGAAAATAAATAAGGAAATAGATTATTGTAAGGAGATAAATGCTGCAGAAGAAAATAACTCAAAAAGGAGAGCTAGTGAATACCAGGGACGATATAGAGTACATGTTAAGTCATTGTTGAGAATTTGTCATTTGAGCAAAGATCTGAAGGAGGAAAGAGAATAAGCTGTGCAGATACCCAGAAAAGAACATTCTTAGTGAGAAACCTAAGGCAGGAAACTATTCTAGTAATAGCAAAGAGGAACACAGTAAATGAGAGGAAGGAAAAATAGAAGACAAACTACATATATTCTAAGTCACTGATAAAGCTTTCAACAGGTACAGGTATGAAAAGCTCACTGGAAGGTTTGAGAAGGTGTGGGATCTAATCTTTTTTAAAAGAATCACTCCAGCTGCTGTTTTGAGAACAGACTATAGAAAGGCAAAGGTAGAATAAGCAAGAAGACAATTAGCAGGCTATAGCAATAAACTAGGCAAGAAATCATGGTAGCTTGGCCCAAGATGGTAGCTGTGGGACAGCTGGAAAATGACCAGGTTCTGGAAATATTTTGAAGTTAGGAGAAAGGAATTTGCTGACATAGATGCTGAGAAACTAGCAGGATAAAGTTAACATTAAGTAAATGGAGAAGACTGTCTGAGGAGTTGGTTTGAGGTGTTTCAGAGTTCCATTTTGTACATGTTAAATTTGTGATGCTAATCAGACATTCCAGTAAAAATGTACATAGCTAGGTATATAAGTCTAGGGTATTAGTATGGGATATATTTAGATATTGTCAGCCTAAGAGGTCTGTCCAGAAGGTATCTAGTCATGTATTATGAAAAATAGAGACATTGACTGAAGAAGATACAAGATACAAGAAACATTGGGCATAGTTGAAAGAAGAACAAGGTAGGAGGAATCACAATACTGGACTTCAAACAATACTACAATACTACAAGGCTACTGTCATCAAAACAGCATGGTACCGGCATAAGAATAGACATATAGATCAATGGAACAGAATAGAGAGCCCAGAAATTAACCCAGGACTCTATGGTCAACTAATATTTGACAAAGAGGGAAGGAACATCAATGGAGTAAAAACAGTCTCTTCAAAAAATGGTGTTGGGAGAAACATTGTGCATAGTACAATGACACCTCAGTTCTCTTCAAAGTAGGCACACTGGAACCTCACACAGCTCTCCCAAATTGCTATCAGCTAATCCATGGTATTGTCCTGAATCTCTTAGATGGTCTGAAATTTCTTCCCTTTCAAAGGTGGTTTTGGTTTGGAAAAGTCAGAAGTCACAGGGCACCAAATCTGGGCTGTAGGGGGTACTGAGTTACCTACCTAGGTGAATGGATGTTTTGCCAAAACTGCATGAGGCATGATGCATAAGCAGGCGCATTGTTGTAGTAAAACTGCCAAACACCAGTTAGCTGCCCATAGCTGTGGCCTTCAGAATCACCTGAATAGTTTCCATGTACAAATGTTTAAGCTTAATGCAAAGCTGTATGCATACTTACTCAGTTATTTTGAATGTGATGGCCACACAGTACATGCTCACTCAATGGCATGTACTGCCCCCACTGGCTAGTGAAGTCATCATTGTTCATGCCTGTGAATGCCAGTCCACCCTCCTTGGCCGTCAGGTTATATCAATGTAGTGCAAACTATTCGCATTATATTAATAATGGCTGGACTTTTCCCAGAAAGACCTCACATATACTGACTGCATATTAATAAAGGAGGAAGAGACCAAAGGAGTGGGAGGAGAAGAATATGACAAAGGGAGTATAGCAAAAAAAAAAGAAAGAAAGAAAGAAAGAAAAAGGGAAAAAAATTAGCTTCCATTACCTCTTATGTACACTCTTGCTTAATATATACAGGGTCCTATTTATGAGAAACTGGACTAGCTCTCTTTTAGTAGTGAGAGTTTCTTAGATTTTAGAAGAGTAATGCAGTGGTTATACAGTATTTTATGAAACAACTCCAGCAAAGGTCCAGGACAGCATCCAGTAATCTAACACATCAACATTTCTTCAGCAAACCTATTGATTTTGACACTAAGTGAGATAAATAAAAACTTATTAAATAAATAGCCTCACATCAACTCAGAAAAAGAAACTTATCAAAATGATGAATACGGCTTTTTCAGTATCTCCAAAAAGAGGAAAGTGGAGTATCTTTATTTCCTCCAGTTCTTTTTTTGGCAGCAGTGAAAATGGAACAAGAACATGGACCTCAGTTTGGCAACCTCAGTACCTGAGTTCTGGCTAAGAAAGAACTCAGAACCAAGACTCAAACTATAAGAGGGAGTTCATTTAGAAAATCACAGAGGTAGAGGAACTGAGTGGTAGAAGAAATGGGCTCAGGAAGCAAGTTAGAGGGAAAAAGGGGGCCTTGGAACTTAGGAAAAAGAAGGGTAAAGCTAAGGTGCTTGCGGGGGGAAACGGGCAGCAAGAAAGGCTCTGGAGGTTTCCTAAGAGGGACAGCGCCTCCACCCTAAGTGCTCCTATCGGTGCGAATTTTAGGGGAGGATCTCAATAGATGATTCATCAGCTTGCCAGGTGTGTCCTTTCAGGGTTATGGACTCCACAGATTGGTCGGTGCTGAGGAGGGGGGTCATTAGTCAATCTAGCTGACCCTCACGTCAGCCGCAGCTAACTGTAGCTTAGGAGCACTACTTGGGCATCTGTTACCTTTTCTGAAGGGCCATTCTCTTCAATCACCTGTTCTGTACTATTTCCCACTTCCCTGACGGCAATGTAGAAAAATGATGAAGGCCCTAAGCTTTTGAGTCAGGCAGAAAGAGTTTAATCTCATCCCATCTATTTAATAGTTATGTAATCTTGAACTAGTAAGTTCACCTTCCTGTGGCTTACTTTCCTCCTTTGTAATAGAAAAATAATGGCACTAATCATAGGGTTGTTCATTGGATTAAATAAAATTATATAGGTAAAACTCCTTACCCATAATAGTGGTCAAAATGTTAGTTATTATTATTATCCTATTGCATTTTGATATTCTTGTAGTGGGCCTATTAATCTACTTTTCTGAGTCTTTTATCAATTTCTTGTTAAAGGCATTTAAATAATATGAAAAATATCATATCTATTTACCAATGTAGTTAGCATTTCCAGTGTTCCTTTTGTTGTCTAGGCCCACTTGGCATCATTTTCATTTTACTTTAAGGGTATCAATATTTCTTATATTGTAGGTCTCCCAGAGATGAATTCTTTCAGCAATTATATCTCTGAAAAAGTCTTCATTTCAGCTTGTTTTCTAAAGATGTTTCCATTGGGTAGAAAATTCTACGTTGGTAGTTTCAGTACTTCAAGGATGTTGCTGCATCATTTTCTTGTTGGCTTATTTATAATAAGAAATCCATAGTCAGTCATCCTTAGCTTTGCTCCTCTTTATACAATGTCCTTTTTTCTTTGCCTGTCTTTAAGGGTTTTTTGTTTATTTTTTTATTTTTATTTTTTTTTTAAGATTTTATTTCATTATTTTTAGAAAGAGGGGAAGGGAGAGAGGCAGAGAGGGAGAGAGACATCAGTGTATGGTTGCTTTTCATCTGCCTCCAGCCACAGATCTGACTGGAGACCTGGCTTGCAACCTGGTTATGTGCCCTGGCTGGGGAATAGAACCTGCGGCCTTTGGGTTCACAGGCCGGCACCTTACCCACTGTGCTACCAGCCAGGGCTGTTTATTTATTTTTTTTAATTACAGATTTTGAACACTGCCTTGGTGTAATTTTCTTCACATTTCTTATCCTTGGGATTCACTGAATCAGTGAGCTTATAGTTTTCATCAAATTTGGAAAAGTGTCAGCCATTATTTATTCAAATATTTTTTCCCATCATGCCTTCTTTCTTCTTTCCTCTAGCAACTCAGATGTCATGTGTTTTAGGCACTTGAAGTTATCCCAAAATTCACTGATGTATTGTTCATTTTTAAATTATTTTTCTTTCATTTTGAATAATGTATGTTAGCATGCCTATAAGTTCACTAACCTTTTCTTCTGTAATGGTTAATCTGCTATTAATTCCATACATGAATGTACATGAAATTCCATACATGTACATGAAAATACACCGTAATTTTCATCTCAAACACTAGTTTTCATCTTTAGAAGTTCAATGTGCTCCTAATTAAATTTTGAACATTGGGGAAATAGTTGTAATAGTAACTTTAATATACTCATCTGCTACTTCTAATGTCTGTTAGTTCTGAGTTTGATGATTTATTTTCTCATTATAGGCATATTTTCCCCCTTCTTTGCATACCTAGAAATTTCTGGTTGGATGCCATAAAATTGTGAATTTTATGTTGTTGGGTGCCAAGTACGTTTATAAATATTCTTCAGTTTTGCCCATGAATGAAGTTAAATTATTTGAAAACTAAAAAGTTTGAACCTTTTGGGTCTTACTTTTTAATATTTATTTATTAGGTTGGTTGACACTGCTGAGTCTAGGATTAATTATTTCTCACAATTGGGGAAAAATTCTTCTGTGTAGTCTACCTAGTGTCCTATGAATCCTGAAGTTTTCCAGTGTGGTTTATGGAAACAGATACTATTCTTGGCTATGCATACTCAAGTACTGTTCCCTCTAATCTAGCACCAGAAGCTTCCTCATATGTATTGAGTACTCAGTTGAATATTCAAAGGAGAGCTTGATAGCTCTCCATGGTTCTCTCTCTGTGCAGTTCTTACCTCTCTAGTACTCTGTCCTGTTAAGTCTAGCTGCCTATGTCTCCCTAGACTTGAAGGAACATATCCTAAATTCAGAAAGTCTACCGCTCTTTACCTGGTTTCCCTGACCTTGCATGCACCACAGTCTAAAATTCTCTTCAATTTTAATAACTTGGGCAATTTTAAGGCTCACTTTGTTTCTGACTCTCAGGAATATAGCACTATCTTTCATTACCTGATATCCAGGGTCTTGAAAATTGTTGTTTCAAATGTTTTGTCCGTTTTTAAATTGTGAATAGGAGGGTAAATTTTGTCCCTTTTACTTCAACTTGGGTAGAAGCAGGAGTTTCTCTCACTTTTTTTTTTTTCTGTACCAAATCACTGTACATGACTGTACAGTGTACATTGAATGAGACTGTACATCTTATTCAATCATCCCTGATAGATTGGGGTCAAATCTTATACAGTTGTGAGGCTACCCATCTAGATTGTTTCTGTATGGGTTTTTTCACTAACCATCTTAAAGGCAGTCATTCTTATGTGTAAAAAGCACATTTGAAAGAAACAAAATTAAGGCTAAGGAATTTTATTGCTATGGGGAAGAATGTCTTAAAGTTTGTGCAGCTTGGTAAGTCACATAGATTTTCATTCTATGGTTTCTGCAAGAAAGATTTCTCTTTTATAATTCTTGCCAATGAAAAGAACATTCATGGGAGGAGCAGGGAGATACCAAATGTGGGGGCAGGAAAAGGAAGAATAGCAGATCTTGAGAAAGAAAGGCATTGAGAATAAAATTCTCATGGAAGCCAAGTCTTCTGAGACATTTATACATAAGCCATTCATTATCTCTGTATATTTTGTTCTTTTCTTTCTTCTGATACAAAAATTCAATGTTTACTTAATATGCTATGGTAAAATATTAATCAAAGCAGTCAGCTGGAAGCATTATTATTAGTATCCCTTAATAAACATCACAACAAAATACAGCACGTTCACACTAGCGTAGGGTGGTTAATACACTCTTGGGCATAACTGACACACTACTGCCCAGGGGCTTTATTTGGCCTGCAGTCACGCTGTATTTGACCTATAGAGTGATGGCTCACACCACTCTATATTTTTACGAAAGTGTAAATTTGTGGGTAATATTTATAAATTAGATTTCACAACTGAAGAGATTTAATATAAAAACCTTGAAGACAAAGGAGATATAACAGTGCTCAACTAGGTAGCAGAGTCTAAGCCCTTTAATTGACTACAATGTCTATTATTCAGTATTGTTTTCCTGCCCCCTCAGCTATCCCTGGCCCTTCCTGCCCCTACAGATATTTTCAGGCTAGTACAACTGTCAAAGCACATATAATAATATCCCAACAAATTACCTTTGATGTTTAAACTTATAGAACAGATGTATAATATCATGACTAAAATATCTATTATTTTTTAAGGGTAAAATGGGATTTCTAGAAAGGTACATTGAAAGGGGTACTTATTTTCTACTAACTATAGGAAAACTGTAGATTCCTAAGGGTCTAAATGTTTATTTTTAACAAATTCAGAGGTGGTTTGGATGGAATTCACTTTGGAGACCACAATGTACCCAAAATGTACCTTTTGACTACATTTCAAAAGATAACACATAAAAGGAAACGTAATTAGAAAGAGCTAAAACAAAGTTACTAGAAAATTATGCGCTGGTACACTTTCTCCTCATGCACTCTAAGCAGGAAAAAGAATCTGAACTTTAGGTACACAGTAAGACTAACTGTATTTAGTCTTCAACATTCATCCTTCAGCCAAGAACATTAGAAGAGTCAGTAAGTTTTTTAAAACTGCTATACATCACCTTTGTATACACCAAAAATCTCTAAATATTGGGGTTTCTTTGCACCCCTATGGTCTATAAAATAGAATAATTGAATTGGATCTACATACTCATTTCATTTGTAAAATGCTCCAACTTTAGTTATACCCAATATTTGCCAATCTCAATTAAAAGAAAATTTTCAACTTCATAAATGAAGCAGTACTAAGGTACCCAGTTTGCTTTTATTACTGTTAATAAAAGAATGAAGATTAACAGGTCAAAAATGTGAGAAATATCTAATGAGGTAATCTGAAGGGGAAAAATCAGAAACATGAAGATGTACTTCAATATTAAAAAAATACTTTGTATACATTTTTCAAAAGCAAAGAATTTTTTTGCATACTGAGAGGGGACATGTAAAGTTCCATATCAGTTTGTCATAACATTTATTAATGTTTCCTTCTGGCTTTGGTAATATTACTGAAAATGAAGGCTATAGAAGAGCACCCCAGGGAGAGGGACTAAAAGTAGAAATAAAAAGATGACTTTTCAGTCTTTGTACTTTTAATCTTGTACAATACACATTTTGCCTATTCTTAAAAACAAAAACAAAAACAAAAACAGATATTTAAAACTAAGAAAACAGCCCTGGCTGGGTAGTTGAGTTACAGCCTTGTCCCCATGTGCCAAGGTTGCAGGTTCAATCCCCAGGCAGGTACAAGAACCAACCAATAAATGCTAAGTGAAATAACAAATCTATGTCTGTCTCCATCTCTCACTTTACTTGCTTAATAATTAAAGTCTGCACAACTCATCCACTTCTGAGAGCAACAAAATTGTTTACTTAATAAAAGAATTTCATGAGAATACAACTCTTACGGGGAAAAAAGGAACTAAAGGCAGTAAAAAGAAATGGTTAATGGTGATTTTAATTTTATGTCTCGAAGAACTCTAAGACACAGTCCTGGCTGGTGTGGCTCAGTGCCGGATTGAGTGCCAGCCTGAGAACCGAAAGGTCACCAGTTCAATTCCCACTCAGGGTACATGCCTGGGTTGTGGGCCAGGTCCCCAGTCGGGGGTGTGCAACTGATCGATGTATCTCTCACATATGGATTCTTCTTTCCCTATCTCCCTCCCTTCCTTTCTCTCTAAAAATAAACAAATATGTATTTTTTTAATTTATTATTTTTAAGATTTAATTTATTATTTTTTAGAGAGAGGGGAAGGGAGACAGGCAGAGAGGAAGAGACATCAATGTATGGCTGCCTCTCACCTGCCTCCAGCTGCGGACCTGGTTTGCAACCTGGTTACATGCCTTGGCTGGGAATCGAATCAGTGACCTTTGGGTTTGCAGGTTGGCGTTTTATCCATTGTGCCACCAGCCAGGGCTAAATAAATATTTTTAAAAGAAGAAGAAAAATAACTCTAGGGCACAAATTCCACTTCTCTAAGTACGAGCAAATGTCAACTAATTATATTGTGAATAAATTTAAAAACCATATAATAAAGTAAAATTCAGAAATGTCTGTAGTTCTCTTTTCAGACACTTTTTAATACCATCACATACAAAGCACCTGAGCCTACTGAAAGAGTTAATTCAAAGAAGAAGAAACTTGGTTAGCAGTTACCAACAGTTTGGGGCTCTGTAAATAACAGCTGTCAACCAAACCAAAGGACTTTTTAATGCAGTAATAATGGAATAGAGTTGGAACATAAACTATTCTTAATGAACACACCTTGATAAGATTATTCCTTCTAATCCTGAACTAAAAGTTAAAGACTATTTTCATAATTAAAAGTGTGGCTTGCAGACCCAAAGGTCGCTGGTTCAATTCCCAGCCAGGACAACATAACCAAGTTGCAAGCCAGGTCTCCAGCCAGGTCCTTAGCTGGAGGCAGATAAAAGGCAACCTCATATTGATGTTTCTCTCCCTCTCTCTCTTCCCCTCTCTCTAGAAATAATAAAATCTTTTTTAAAAATGTATAGTGTGTAGTGTTAAAGTAGATAGACTTTGAGACCAGAGAGCATAACTAGATTCAAAATGTTGGTTCTCCCATGTAACTACTTATCTACATTATTTGGGCAAATGAGTCTAACTCTCCCTCAGTTTCCTCATCTGTAAAGATGTAGATAATAGTAGTACCTACCTTAAAGCTGTTTTTTGGAAACTGAATTTTCATGACATTAACAGCATATTTTATGTGCATTATTATTATTATTATATCATCCTATAAAGCAGTAACCTAAGCTCAAGTACAACTTCTAGTTTGTGTAAAGTGTTGCTAAGATAATTTGATGCATTATAATCATTAAGGCTCTTCCATATTAAAAAAAATAATATTCAGGTACAATATTATAATTTTGTTTCTCAACTCAACAAAACAGATTCTTTATGTCATCAGTTCTGCACAATCTAATCCTTCTAGTCCAAAAACAGGTTGGTTTTTCCCTTGTATATCACCATTTTGGGCATTTTTGTTTCTTTTTGGACTTTTTTAAAATAGAAATGTTTATAAAAAATAAAGTAAAACAAAAACTATGATTATAATCATGCTTTATTTACTAAGTTTTATATTTTTCTATTTAATATATATCCATGTTACATTAAAAAACCTTTCATCAATCTAATTTTTGATGATCACAACATTCCACTATAAGAATACTTTAAGCCATTCCTCCTCCGTATGCTATTTATGTTGTTCCCAATTTTATATCATTACAAATAATGCTGTGATAAGCATTTAAATATTTTTAAAAGGTTTTTCAAAATGATACTTAATTACTTTTACTCAACAGTTTATGGTAACTTGATGCTGTGAACACCCCAGTTTACTGGAGGAAGACCTGGAAGGAGGGGCTGGAAATACATTACACCTTTACAGGAACAATTAAGGGCTCATGACAATTTCATAAATTTAGTTTCCAACATTGCCTGTGGAGTTCTCTGTCATATTTGCTATGTAAATTGTAATACGTGGCTTCTCCTTGATATTGCTCATTTGAAAAAATACTATTCACATAAGAAGTTATCATTAAGATAATTGATTTTGAAGTTAGACAGACATGAATTCAAAATCCCTGCTCTACCACCAACTAGCTGTGTAACTTATAGTAACTCATTAAACCTCTCTAGGTCTCAGTTTTGTCATCTGTAATAAAAATAATAAGGCCCTGGCTGGTAGCACAGTGAATAAGGCACCAGTCTACAAACCCCAAGGTTGCTGGTTCAATTCCCCAGAGAGGGCACATAACCAGGTTGCAAGCCAGGTCTCCAGCCAGGTCTATAGCTGGAGGCAGGTGAAAGGTAACCATACATTGATGTTTCTCTCCCTCTCTGCCTCTCTCCCTTTCTCTCTGGAAATAATAATTTTTTAAAAAAATCTTTAAAATAAATTATTTATAAAAAAAATAATAGCATCTACCTCAGAGGACTGTTTAAAGATAATGTTGTATGTGTCAAATTCTTAAAATAGTGGCTAGTACACAGTAAATACACAAATAGTACCTTGTCACTGTAACCATTTTTCAAATTTCATTTAGGTGGTTTGAAAGATAAACAGCCCTGGCTGATGTGGCTCAGTGGATTGAGTGCCAGCCTATGAATCAAAGACTCACTGGTTCAATTCCCAGTCAGAGCACATGCCTGGGTTGAAGGCCAGGTCCCCAGTTGGAGGCATGCAAGAAGTAGCCACACAAAGGTATTTCTCGGTGGGATTGACTTTGGGGGGAATGGGTGGGTGGGGAGGGGGACAGAGGGGAGCAAAAAGGGGATGGATATAATACAACAACAATTAATACAACAAAATTAAAAAAAAAAAAGGTATTTCTCTCCCTCTCTTGTCTTCTCTCTAAAAATAAATAAAATCTTACAGATACAAACATATACTATATGTACGGCCCACATATAAATTATTGGCTTAATCTACAAATTATGATGACACAGATGCATATTTGTAAACTGATGCATCATAGTTAGCTTCTAGTATGCTGTCCAAGCTAATTATTAAAATAGAGATATGAAAATATAATGTCTCTCATTAGGGTGGTAAAAGAGGATTTAAATTAAAATTTTAAATTAAATAATAGTTTTGAAGGAATCATAAATTTTACTGCCTACATTGAAACAGTTTCTTGAGACAAATTAAGAAAATTTTTACTTGGTCTTTTTCACATGATTAATAGATCAATTATATTTAAAAGCATGTTGTCTAAGTGAACTAAGAATAATTTATAAACTAGAGTAACATTCTGGTTTTTTTCTTCCATTTCTTTTTTTTTTTTTAAGATTTTATTTCTATATTTTCAGAGAGAAGGGACTGGAAGGGAGGGAGAGAAACAGTAATGTGTGGTTGCCTCTTATGTGCTCCCAACTAAGGAACTGGCCTACAACCCAGGCATGTGTCCTAACTGGGAATCGAACTGGTGCCCCTTCAGTTTGTAGGCCTGCATTCAATCCACTGAGCCACACTAGCTAGGGCTAGAGGAACATTCTTTCCTCTAGATTATTTTTTTGTTTATATGTATGTGATAATATAAAAACTATCAGAAAAGAAAAATACACCAGTCACCATTAT
Source organism: Noctilio leporinus (assembly GCA_004026585.1). NCBI lineage: Eukaryota > Metazoa > Chordata > Mammalia > Chiroptera > Noctilionidae > Noctilio > Noctilio leporinus. The sequence goes on along the minus strand of PVIW01015774.1, from coordinate 6,395 downwards.
GTACACTTTATTAATCAAGGCAATGGCAGGTCATCCTTTCACTGTCTTTAAGAGACCTACATTGAACTTTGCTGTTAGTTAACAATCAATAGGTGACTTTAGGCGTTATTTGTAGATAGCCAAAATGTTTTGTAATATGCTGTTTCAGGAATTTAAAAAAATTAAATCAATTCCTGAATTGGTAAAACAATAAATATTTTTGAATTGTACTTTTTACATCATAAGAGGTATGGCAGAGAAAACACGTGAACTAAAAACGAAAGGAGGGGAGCCATTTCAAAATTTTTCATCTGTAAAGTATGATGCTAACATCTAAGAAGAGGACAGAAAACTCTTTCGTAGCCAAAGCAATTTATATTCCCCATTAATACTAAGCCACACTAGCAGCAAATAAAGTGCCCAACTACCATAACAGAATATTAAACTACAGAATGAGATTTTTATTTAAACACTTTTCCTGTCTTCACAGTTTATATGGCTCATTTTAAAAATAATCTTCAAGCCCAGATTAAGTGAACCAAGCAGTAACTAATCCACACAGAATTTTCAGTTGAATAAACATCAAACACACTTTACTTAAGAGTCAAGATTCTTTGTCAGTTTATTCGAACAAAGTGGTTGGCTTACTGAGCAAATTCAGAAAGTGCTGAATAAAATCACTTTCCATTCATCTAATCCTCCCGCCTCCATGAGGTTTCCTCCGTATGGGAGGCCCCATTAGTACCTGACCACCACAGGGCAATAATCCTTATACCTTACTTTCCATTTTCTGCAGATGTGGATTTAGGCCATCACTACTTAAATCATTCAACTTCAAACTGATAAGGCCTGTAAATCCTTTATCAATCTCCCATTACTTTCCCAACAGTGATGATTTCCATCCTTTACCTCGCTCCCCAAACTTCCAATTCTTCACCACTACCTAAATCACACTTAAAAGCAGATAATCTTGCCTCCTTCAGCAAGGTTCTGACAATAACAACATTAAGTGTAAATTCTTTCACAAAACCTTGTTTTAATTTCCACTCATCAGTAAGTCCACATCTATCTTTGTAGACTTCCCTTCAGTGTTACAGAAAAATGTTGCTTTCCTCACGACGACCTAAAGCTAACAGCTCTACCTAGGACTCATTCCATTAATACTAGACAGGGACTCAGAAAAGATTACTTGTTTTCACTCTTTCTGGCATTTTAAATCTCTTAATCTCATAGAATCTAAAAAAAAATTTTCTGACTTATGAAATCTCATTTATTTTGCCACCAAATACCATATTCCAATTTAATGTCCTTCCTTTCCCCCTCATCAGTGTAGTAAAATAGTTCTTTTGACAGTGGTATCATTCAACTGATCACACTGTTCTGTTTCCTGTACTTTTATTTAGTCATCTTTCTTTGGTGTGGCATCTGGCGCTATTGGTCACATACTCCTGGATAGACTCTCTTAACATACTTTCCTATTTCTTTCACTCTTTAGATACTTCTCTGCCCTCCTACTTTTCTCACCTTCACATACCATCTTCGGTCACTCATTTTTCATTCTGCTTTATGATACACTGCTAGTTCCCAAACATTTGTCTTCAAAAGACAATTCAAGCTCTAATGCCAGGTAAATTCTTTGATTAACTCAAGCTACACTTTCTTCCTTAAAAGTTTTATTGATGGCCCTGACTGGTAGCACAGAGGATAAGGCACCAGAGTGCAAACCCAGAGGTTGCTGGTTCAATTCCCCAGTCAGGGCACATAATCAGGTTGCAAGCCAGGTCTCCAACCAGGTCCATAAGCTGGAGGCAGGTGGAAGGCAACCACACATTGATGTCTCTCTTCTTCTCTGCCTCTCTTCCTTCCCTTCTCTCTAAAAATAATAAAGTCTTCAAAAAAAAAGTTTTATTGCACTCATCCATTGTTTTGTAATATATAATGGTTTTCTATCTTTGTTATTTTTTTAAATCACATTTAGTGTTTTTAGTATAAAGGATTTTTCTTTTATTGTTTGGTATTTCTCAAAATACAGAAAAAACTTTTGTAGAGGTAAGTCAAAGGTGTACTCAGTCAAATACTGTAAACTACATAATTAGGTTAGACAAGAAACAAAAGACATTCAAAACAAAATTAAATTTGTATTACTTATAAAGCATTTCTAATTATTGCTATTTTAGCTATACTCAAACAATTCTATGGATATTTTTTCTACCAATTTTCATATATATATTTTTTCACATATTGAAGAGGGCATAGCAGATTTACCCACATTGTTTCCTTTAAAATTTCAACCATTTTAGCCCTGGTTGATGCAGCTCAGTGGACTACGTGCCAGTCTGCAAAATGCAAGGTCATAGGTTCAATTCCCATTCAGGGTATATGCCTGGGTTGCAGGCCAGGCCCCAAGTTGGGGGTGGGTGAGAGGGAATGGGTGTATCTCGTGATCACACATGTGTTTCTCTCCCTCTCTTTCTCCTCCCTTCCCCTCTCTCTAAAATAAATAAAATGTTTAAAAAATAAAATAAAATTTCAACCATTTAGTTTTAAGGTATCTTATACCTACCTCCTCTAAAAAGATCTTACAGTATAACAATCTACTAAAAGCATAGTCAACCTAATCAAAACAATGTATAGTAAAGAAGCTAATAATACATTGGGTGATACAGCTAAGCCATACTGTTGTCTCAGTATTATTGATCATATTTCTTAGGTTACTATTCCCATAATATATGCTGCTGAACAAAAAAGTGAAAAGTAAAGAATTCTTACAAACTAAATCAGTGGGCTGTGCCAAATCATTTTATATGTGTAGTAATTCAGAAATAAAGCTGTCAAAATGGTATGGTAGATATTATCATTTCCATTTTAAAGATCAGACACAGAAAGATTAAATTACTTACCCAAAATGGCTATAATTACTAAAAGAGCTAAAGCACAAACCAAATACTATCTAAATTCAAAATCTGTGTTCTTTCTACTACTCTATGCTTCCTATTATATGTTGGAATGTAAATAAACAAGTCACAACAATACCTAGATTTATTTTCAGAAATGCAACATTTAAGAAAGGATGTAAATATATTAATTTTCTCATGTTAAAGGTTAATAACTCAATATTTCCATGGTTGATTGAATAGTGATTTTTAAAATTATATAGATGAGCTATATTATTAAGTTATCAAACAATGCAAAGTATAAAAGTACTAAATAATCTTAAATGTCCATAAATCAGCCTACACAGAAAGTGGATCCAGTTTCTTAAATAAAATGAGGGTCAAGACATTTGATCAGCATCATTTATGTGTAAGATATCACGTGGGAGGTCAGTAACACCATATACCCCATCTATGCATTTTATAACCAAAGTCCACTACCCTGGAAACAAATGGAGATCAGATATTAAAAAGTTTGTAAAGATGATAATTGGATCCCCAATACCTACTTTCTTCAATTAGTTTGGGACAGGCAAGTGCCCAGGAAAAAACTACAATTCCCAGCTTCCCTTGAATGTAGAGATGTCCAATATAAACAGAAGTCATTGGATAAGGCTCTCAAGAAAATTCTTCTCCTTCTTCTTCTTTTATTTTTTTTTAAAGATTTTATTCATTATTTTTTAAAGAGAAGGGCAGGGAGGGAGGAAGAAAGGGAGAGAAACATCAATGTATGGTTGCCTTTCACCTGCCTCCTGCTACAGACCTGGCTGGCAATCAGGCTTGCACCCTGGTTATGTGCCCTGACTGGGAATCGAACCAACAACCTTTAGATTCTCAGGTCGGCGCCTATCCACTGAGCCATGAGCCAGGGTCCAAGAAAATTCTTTACAAGGATCTGACTCAGCTGGAAGGCACACTCTTTCTGCCATTTTCCCCCAATTTCTTCTGTATGCAAAGACATTTTGAATAGAACTCTAGAAACCATTTTGTGACCATGAGACATCTTGAGGATGAAAACCATGCACTAAGGAGGTGGAGAAGAAAAACAAAACATTTCTGGGTTCATTACTGTATTCTGAAACTACCTTACTAGCTCTGATGTACTATGCCTGGACTTTATATGTTAGAGGAAAATTAATCCCTACCTTCTTTTAGTCCATAGTTATACTACTTGTGTCAGTGAACCAATGTAACTTGTAACTGCAAGAAGCAGAACAAATCATTGCAATGGTCTTGGATTGGGCATCGGCACAAAATATCTCAAGCAGTGTTTCCCAAATCAGTGTTCCTATTATGGGAGATGTTAAAAGAGTACTATGAGTTCTGTAGTTAAATGGTCAAGTAAATGAAAAATGATATAAGAATATAATATTGGAGATTCACAAGTATATTAACATTATAGGCTCTCAACTGTGCACAAAATCTATTGGGAAATATGCCATAAATACTTTCTAAACAATTTTAGGTTATATTACACAACACTTACTACCAGAGGCATAGCAACCTAAGATTCACAAATATTAAATAACTGTTTGTGAAACTGTGAACATGTATAGTTAAATATATATTAGAATTTCTAAGTATGAGAGTGTTACCATCTTTCAGAATTTACACTTTTGGAAGATAAATACCCATATCCATGAACATATTATCATCAAAAACATTTCTGGGACTGTCCTTTCCAATTATGTTTATAGTCATAGTTTTAAAATCACTCCATTTGCCCTGACCGGATGTGGCTCAGTGTTTTGGGCATCATCCTACAAAACCACAGGTCACTGGTTTGATTTCCAGTCAGGGCACATGCCTGGGTTACAAGCCAAATCCCCAGTTAGGGGTATGTGAGAGGCAACCAATCAATGTTTCTCTCTCTCTGTTTCTCCCTCCCTTCCCCTCTCTTTTCTGTTTTTGTTTGTTTGTTTGTTGTTTTTAAGATTTTATTTATTATTTCCAGAGAGATGGTGAGGGAGAGAGGCAGAGAGGGTGAAAGACATCAATGTGTGGTTGCCTTTCACCTGCCTCCAGCTACAGACCTGGCTGGAGACCTGGCTTGCAACCTGGTTATGTGCTCTGGCTGGGAATTGAACCAGCAACCTTAGGGTTCACAAGCTGGTGCCTATCCACTGAACCAACAGCCAGGGCCCCCTCTCTTTAAAAATAAATGTAAAACCTTTTTTTAATTACTCCTTTTACTTTATCATCACTTTTCATTTTAACTCAAATTATACTCTTTAGCCCTCACCTTTCTAAAACATGAATAAATACATTGTTTAATTGACTGAAACCCACTCAAAGAACAGATGTGCCACCAGAACAATATTCAAAACAACATGCCATATGCTCTGAAAGTAACTACAAAACAGAAGACATACTGTTCTTAAAATGAATAATTTGAAGAGGACATTTATTTTCACAAGTTCCATGACATGTGCAAAAATCAGGCATAAATTACATATACCAAGGAGCCCAAGTAATGAGTACAAAAAACAGGTAGCCCAAGGAATGAAGTAGGGCCATAACTTTGAAACAAACAAACAAAAAAAACCACTTTTAAGTTCATATATCACCTTTACCCATTGTTTGGGAAAAAAAATGTTATAAATCAACGATATACCAAAAATGATTATAGCTAATGTGTATTACATACTTGGTATGCACCAAGTACTACTCTAAGTGTTTTACATGTATTAACTCATTTGATCCTTACAACAATTCCATAAAAGAAGGTTGATTATCATCTTCATTTTGCAGACAAAAAACTAAAGCACAGTAAGTTTAAGAAACTTGCCCAAGAAACTTGCGGAAGGCTCCAGAGTCCAGGCTCCCTGACTGCCACACTATAGTGTCTCTAAATCAAATAACAGTGGTCACCACAGCAGGGACAGCTGTGTCTAAAAACAATTCATGTGTATTCAGATAGTAACCCACATGTAAATTTTACAAGGGAAGTTTACATGTTAATTTTCTCTTCACAGCTGTTCTGTGTCAATATATCCTGTCAATAGATCAATTTACTGGGCATGAACTCAGATGATAAAAGCTATGTAGCCACAGACTATTCCATTTATCTGCTGTCTTGGAAATGTCCTCTCTTCGAGTCACCAGTGCCTACTAAAGTGCCTGGAAGAAAATAGGAATTCGTTGTATATTTACAGAACATAAAACAATTATGAAGGGAGCTGGGCATCAGAATGCGGGTGGATCAGTCCAGATTCATTACTACTACTAAAAAAGTTAATTAATTGGTTTGGCTCACCAAAAGTTGATTCATTGGTATCCCTGTAGGTAGAGGAACATTATTCATTTTTCAATTAGTATCTCAATACAATCTTAAAATCTCTTTGTTGTTAGAAATCTTGATGTACTAATATAAATATTGAGAAAGCTTCAGATGAAATGTCTAAAATCAGCTCAGTGTGTGGTCTTTGGTTACACAACGAGTATGATATATTGTGACCATATTTTTTTTTTTTTTTTTTTTTA
>PVIW01015773.1:0-18693 GCA_004026585.1 Noctilio leporinus | reverse complement strand
GGAAGAAAAGAATAAAGAAAGGGTTTAGAAAGGCTGGGGAAGGGAGGAATACTTAGATTGAGGACTGGGAATGCGTTATAGCCACAGAGTGAATAGACTTTAATTCGAGAGTAGGGGAGGGTCTTGGATATTTAGGTGGATTGAGGTATGGGGGGGATTAAGAATATGTGAGGAGTAACTTTTGCAAAGGATATGTTGGTGCTTAATAGTTCATATTGCTCTCGGTATAATTCAGGTTCTTGATTTTGGCAGCAATCCCTTTCCTGATGCTGCCTCTTTTTCTTGGTCAGGACTTTACAGTCTATAGTCTATATTGTAGCCGGTCTTGGCGCGTGGCAGGGCCTCTGATTGTCACAGTAGGGCTGATTCTGTGTGTCCGCCCCCAGGTAGGCTGGGCCTTCCACAGCCTGGCTGGATTTTAGGGCTGCCAATGTTCTGGAGCCTGGCAGAGTTTCCTGCTCAGGACAGCTCCCAGCACTTCTGCAGGGCAGCCTGCAACTTTGCCAGTCCCTGTGAAGACTGGCCCCACCCCTGCAGTTCCGGGAGGAGGCCGGGCCTGTCAGTCAACACTGTCCAGGGTCCGCCTACACTGTCCCGCCCTTCCGGGGCGAGCACCACGCCTCCAAGCCAATCAGCTCTCCGCAGAGTCCTTTACGTGGCGTCTGTGATGAGCCCCTCCCAGGCGTGGGCGGTGCGGCCTTTGTCTCCGGCACTGGCTGGTCGCCAGCCACAAGTTCCAGGCTTGCAGGCTCTCTGGCTCGCCTTTTGGATGGATTTTCCCGTGGAGCCTGGGGGCCTGTGTGGTTGTGCCGGGCTGGGCCTCCCCCCTCGCAGGGGCTTCTAGCTGCTGTTTCCCCAGCGGCCCAGCAGCTCCGTTTTTCGGCCCTCTTGCTGCCCCGGCTGGTGCAGTTCCTGCTCCCCCGCTCCGGCTTCCCGCAGGACTTTTCTCCTCCGCCTCTAGCCCCGCGCGCTGCGAAACCTCCTCTCCCTGTTGCCGGGGTGAGTCTCTCACACAGTCCCTCCCCTGCAAGAGTTCAATTCCGCGTTCCCTACTGCATTTGCCCTCGCCGCCCGCACTTCACTGCTGAGACTTCCAGTCACCAGGGAGCCTGGAACTGGCCCCAGTCAAACGCGCCCCTCTGGGCAGAGCCGCCCCTGCCCAGAGCCGACCTCGGCCCGCCGGCCGGTTGGTCGGGAACGCCTCACCTACTGTCCTGCTGGCTTCCTCTGCCTCTGGGCTGTGCTCCCCTGTGTCCAGATGCTGCCCGTTCCAATCCCCAGGGTCCTGAAGACGTCTCAAGCTCCTTATCCTGTCCTCTAGCTGCTCTGGTACTCGAGAACACCATCAGCACTGCTCTCTACTCTGTCGCCATCTTCCCTCTCTATAATCTATTCTTAATCCAGCCATCCTCTTTACCTAGTTAAAACCCATAATTACCACTATTTTTGTATGGAGGGTTTTTAGAACTTCCTTTACTTATCTTAGTTATATATTCTTTTCTTTTTTTTTTAATCCTCATCTGAGGATATGTTTCATTGCTAAGAGAAGGAGAGGGAGACAGACAGAAACAGTGAGAAAAAGAGAGAGACAGAGAGAGAGAAGTGGGGAGAGAGGAGAGAGAGAAATATCAATGTGAAAAAGAAACATGATTGGTCACTTCCCTTTGCATCCTGACCAGGGATTGAACCTGCAACCTAGGTATGTAACCTGACTGGGAATCTAACCCAAAACCTCTTGTTGCACAGGATGATGCTCCAGCAAACTGAGTCACTCAGCCTGGGTATCTTATATTTTTGAGTTGACAACACATATACATTTTCATCTTATCTTGTTCTTTAAAAATCTAAATTCTACTTTTATAGCTTTTCTCCATATTTATGAAAGTTGTATCTTATGTGCTTCCCAAAGGATTACCTCAAGGTTTCTGCATTAAATTCATCAATGACGTAATGGAACCTTTGGATGATGTTCCTTTTCCTAGTTGTGCAGTATTATTTTCCTCTTCAGTTTATTCATTTATTAATTTTCTATTAGTTTCAGGTGTACAGCGTAGTGGTCAGACATTTATGTAATTTACAAAGTGATTCCCCTGTTATTTTAAGTACCCATCCAACACCATAAATAAATATTTCAATATTATTGACTATATTCCCTATTCTGTACTTTTACATCCCTGTGATTATTTTGTACTACCAATACTGGTACTTCTTAACTACCAATCTGTACCTCTTAACATGTTTATTTTTTTCACTAAGTCCCACTCTCCCTCTTCCCTGCAATCATCAGTATGTTCTCTGCATCTATAAATCTGTTTCTATTTTGTTTGTTCACTTATTTTATTCTTTAGATTCTACATATAAGTGAAATTGTGTGGTATTTGCCTTTCTCTGTCTGACTTATTTCACTTAGCATAGTACCCTCTGGTTCTAGCCATATTGCCCCAAATGGTAAGATCTCATTCCTTTTTATGGCTGAGTAATATTTCATTTTACATATATATGTACCACTACATTTTATGCATTCTTCTATTGATGAGTACTTGTATTGCTTCCATATTTTGGCTATTGTAAGTAATGCTGTATTTAACACAGAGGTGCACGTATTTTTTTTTTTATTAGTGTTTTTGGGTTTCTTCAGATAGATACCAAGAGGTGGAATCACTAGGTTATGAGGCAGTTTATATTTTTAATTTTTTGAGAACTCTCATATTTTCCATAGTGACTGCACCAATCTGCATTCCCACCAACAGCATATTAGGGCTTTCTTTTCTCCTTGTTCTTGCCAGCATTTGTTGTTTGTTGATTTATTGATGATAGCCATTCTGACAGTTGTGAGGTGATAACTTATTGTGGCTTCTATTGTAGTCATGCAGTAATTATAATTTTTCTTTTTGATTTTCTTCTATTTAGTGTCTCTAGGAGAAGAGAAAAACCTATTGCTATCTAGTGTTTGCTGACAAAATGGGTATGGGACTTGTCCATTGATCTTGTAGCTCCACTAGTTTACTGGAGAAATAATGTTCTTAGACCATCGGGTTCCAGATTGATGTGGTAACTTTTGCTGCCAGAAGTTAGCAGATTTTTATTTAGTACACCTTCTAGCTTAAATATAATACATTATATAGTCCTTCTGGTCCTATTTTAATTTTTAACAATATTATTAATGCTTTGATTTTTAAATTTATTCTTATTTAGGTATCATGAATTTGCAGTAAAACCTCAAATTTCAAGTGTTCAGTTTGATGAATTTTTATATATGACTATAACAATATAGCTAATTGTTACCCACATCCAAATATATAACTTTTACAGCACTGCATAAAGTTTCCTTGGGCATTTTCCTAATCAATACTATCCCCAATTGCTCCACAAGGATAACCTATATTTTGGTGAGTAAATTAATTTTGCAATTCTTAAATTTCTTATAAGGATAATCATTCATTATGACCTCTTTTGTATCTGGCTTGTAGATGATAGTAGTTTCTTTCTTAAAATTTGTGAGCAGTATCCCATATCACAATTTATGCTTTTATTTTAATGTTGATGTTTTGGTTGTTTCTAACATTTGGTTATAATAAATAAAGGAACTAGGCATGTTCTTGAACATGTCAGTGTGCACACATATTTTTTGGTTGTGTACCTGGGAGTGGAATTGCTAGATCATAATATAATACCAGTACAAACAGTTTTCCAAAGTAATTTCACCAAAATACTAAAATTAGCAACATAAGAGAATTCCAGTTGCTCCATATCTTTACCACTTGATATGATAGCTTATCTTTAACTTTAGCTGTTGTAGTAGATGTGTGGAAGTATTTCACTGTTGTTTTAATTTCAGGCTCTTTGATAACTAATTCTACATACATACATAGGCATTTGATATCCTTTCTTGTGGTTAGCACTTTAAGAATTGTGCCCATTAAAAATCTGGGATGTCTGTATCATTCTTAATGATGATTATGAGTTCTTACCCTCTTTTGTTGGTTATATTTTTCCCCCTCTCTGTGGCTAGCAAATTCACTTTGTAAAGTGAACTTAAGATATGCTAGAATATCTTAAGTTTAAAGAAATTTAATTTTTAATTATTTTAATGGTTAGTACTTTCTGTGTTCTTTTAAAAAGGTTTGTCTAGCTAAAGGTCATGAAGATATTTTCCTGTTTTCCTCTAGAAGATTTATGGTTTAATATTTAGGCCAATGATCCATATCAAAATAATTTGTACATGGTATAAAGTATCCATGGTTCATTCTTTTCTATTTATACATCCAATTTCTCTAACAACATTTATTTGAAAGACCATTCTTCCTATATTAAAAGGTATAGACATCCTTAAGTAAATCAAGTGATCATTATGTGTGAATCTGTCCCTGGACTCATCTTTCCATCAGTGTATTTGTGTATTTTTGCCAATACCGCATTATCTTCATACTGCTGCTTCCATAAATCTTTAAGCCTGGTAACTTTTAATATTTCAGATTCTGTTCTTTTTAAGATTGTTTAGTCTATTTTGAGTTTTCTAATTTTCATATGAATTTTAGAATCAACTTGTTATTTCTCTCTCACACAGTAAACATGCTGGTATTTTGATTAGAATTGTGTTGGCTCTGTAGATCAATTTGAAAGGAACTGAGATTTTAACAACAGACACTTTATCCACAACTATTGCATATTTCTATATTTAAAAAATTCCGCTCAATGATATTGTATTTTCATTGTAGAGACTTTATATGTATTATTATTAGATTTATTTTTATATAGTATGTATTTTGGATGCTAAGTAATAGGTATTCTTTTTATTTTATTTATTTATTTTTTAAAGATTTTATTTCATTATTTTTAGAAAGAGGGGAAGGGAGAGAGGCAGAGAGGGAGAGAGACATCAATGTATGGTTGCTTTTCACCTGCCTCCAGCCACAGACCTGACTGGAGACCTAGTTTGCAACCTTGTTATGTGCCCTGGCTGGGGAATCGGACCTGCGACCTTAGAGTTTGCAGGCCGGTGCCTTATCCACTGTGCTACCAGCCAGGGCCCCTCTTTTTAAATTTACATTTCCAATCCATTTTTGCAAGCATATAAAAATATATTTTGTATATGGGACTAGTATACACAGATCATCAATTTACTATGCTTAATTATTAGCTTACTAATATTTTTTATTTTAAGATTTTACTCATTATTTTTAGAGAGGAGGGCAGGAAGGGAGGAAGAAAGGGAGAGAAACATCAATGTATTGTGTGACTGCCTTTCATCAGCCTCCAGCTACCTACCTGGCTGCAGACCTGGCTTGCAACCTGGTTATGTGCCCTGGCTAGGAATCGAACCAGTGACCTTTGGGTTCTCAGGCCAGTTCCTATTTACTGAGCCACCTGCTAGGGCAACTTACTCATCTTAATAGTTCTGTAGATTTGTTTAGATTCTCATCCATACCATATCATCCATACTATTGACAGTATGATTTCTTCCTTTTCTGATTTTTTCCTTTTCAATTTGAAAATGTTTTACTTATTTGTCTTGCATAATTGAAAGTATAAGTGTTGAATACAAATTGTGATAAGAGTATACTTATGATGTTTCTTAACTAAAGGGAAAATTGGTATTTTACCATTAAGACCCTAACTGTAGGATTTTTGTGGTTAACTTTTCTCAGATTTTGATAGTTCCTTTTGTTATTATCGTGCTAAGAGCTTTTATCGTGAACAAATTTTAGATTATATTAAATTATTTTTACGCATATATTGAGATGACAAATTTTTATTCTGTTAAAATGGTGAATTTTGCCCTGGCTGGTGGCACAGTGGATAAGGTCCCAGCCTGCGAATCCAAAGGTCGCTGGTTCGATTGCCCAGCCAGGGCACATAACCAGGTTGCAAGCCAGGTTTCCAGCCAGATCTGGGTCTAGAGGCAGGTGAAAGGCAACCATACATTGATGTTTCTTTGTTTCTCTCCCTCTCTACCTCTCTTGCTTCCTCTCTTTCTGGAAATAATAAATAAAATCCTTTAAAAAAATGGTGAATTTTGCTGATTGATTTTCATATGTTAATTCAATATAGCACTCCTTGGTAAGCATCTATTCTTATATATCGCTGAATTTAACTTACTAATATCCTGTTCAGAGTCTTTGCATTTATTTTTATAAACCATATTGGCTTATGATTGTTCTTTTATGTAACATCCTTGCCAGGTTTTGGTATCAGGGATATATTGATATCAGAAACAATAAAATTATTTTCTTTTGTGTATTCTTTGAAAAAGTTTGTATAAAATTTATATATTTTTTAACTTAAATGTTTGGTAGAATTTACTACCGAAGCCACCTGGGTCAGGAGTATTCTTTGTGGAATTTTTATCAGCTTCATTGAGATATAATTGACATGCAACAAGTTACAGAAGTTGCACAACAAATTGATGTTTTGCCATATGTACACACCAGTGAAATTATCACCACAAACCAGATAATGAAAAAACTATCTCCTACAAAAGTTTCCTCATGTTCCTTTCAAATCCTACTCTCATGAACTCCGCTCCTCTGAACTTAGGCAACTACTAATGTGCATTCTAAAAGTATATATTAGTTCATATTTTCTAGAATTGATGTAAATATACCCATACAATATATACTCTTTTTTGTCTGGCTTCTTTAATTCAAAATAATCACTTGGAAGTTTGTTCATGTTGTAGTGTTTAGCAATGGTTTGTTCCTCTTCATTATATTGCTGAGTAGTATTTCATTGCACAGATATACCACAGTTATCCATTTACCTCTGTGTCGGATTATTTCTTCCAACACAATTTGTTATCCACTTATCTCCTATTGGACCATTTCCAGTTTTTGCTTATTACAAAAAAACTTGTTATGAACTTTCATGTGCAAGTCTTTGTATGGTCATTTGCTTTCATTTTTCTTGGGTAGATACCAAGTAGTGAAATGACCAGACCAAATGATAAATGAATATATAAAGGTTTAGAAAATGCTAAACTGTGCTCCAAAGGTGTTGTGTCATTTACATTGCTACCAGCATTGCATAAAAGTTATAGTTCTTCCACATCCTTATCAGCGCTGGTACAGTCTGACTTTTCCATTTTACCCTTTCGCTAGGTATGTAGTAATATCTTATTCTGATTTTAATTTATATTTCTCTAATGTGCAATAATGTTAAGTATTTGTTATATGCTCATTTACCATCTGTATGTTTTCTTTGTATGCACCAGTGAAACCTATGTGAAATATTAGGGTAGGCAAAAATACTTACAGGTGTGAATACACACAAAATATTTATTCTTGTATTAATACTTATTAATTATTGTATTATTTTCCATGCAAACAACTGTAAACCTACTTTTTCCCACCTATATGTTCAGACATGTGGCTCATTAAAAATTGAGTTGTGGTCTTATTATTGAGTTTTTAGATTTATTTATGTATTCAGGATATAAGTCCTTTATCATGTATGTAATTAACAATTTTTTCTGCTAGTCTTGACTTTTCATTATACACATATTAAGCTGCTTGAAGTTGAAAATAAAAATAAGAAAATTAAAAAATTTTCTTTGTCTGTTTCAATTTGGACATTTTCTATTGGCACTTTAAGAAACTCAGCCAGTAGTTCCATTTATTATATTTTTAAAAGCCTTTTAAGTTATAGTTTTATTTCTTGAAATGAGACTTGGTTTCCTTTTTATATCTTCTATATTTTTATTTAACTCTTTGAACATGTGGAAATATAGTTATCAATGTTTTAATGTTGTCTGTTAATTCTAACATCTGTGGAGTTCTGATTTGGTTTCAGTTGATTGTTTTTTATTTTGATGGATTGCTTCACTCATCATTATGGGTTAATATCACCCAACTTTTTTTCATAAATAATAATATTTGCATATCACATGTTATGAATTTTTTTTCTTTTCCTTTCTGGATATTTTTCTCCTCCTATAAATATTCTTGACCTTTTATCTGGGATGCAATTTAATCACTTAGAAGCAGTTTGATCCTTTTAGGTGTTGCTTTCAAGATTTGTTAGGAGGACTGGAACCATGCTTAGTCTAGGATTAATTTTTTCTTACTATTGAGATAAACTCTTCTGTGTAGTATAATCATGGGGACCATGAATCATGATATTTTCCAATTTTGTTGATAAAAAGAGGCACTATTCTTGAACCTTTGTAAGCACCAACAATTGTTATCTCTTATCTTTTCAGATTTCTTTCATGGCCTCAGCTAGTTTCTTCACACACTTGTGCCGATCAAACTCAGTTGAATAATTGAAGGGGACTCTACACTTCTTTGAGATTATTAATTTTTTTATTTTTCTCTCATCTCTGTTACTCTTTCCAGCAAGTTCTTGCTGTGTTAGTGTTTCCAGACTTTGAACACTGTGTCTTCATTTCAGGAAGCCAAATGGGCACTGTCTGGGTTTCCCCTTCCCATGTTGATGCCTAGAAACTCTCTAAAAGCTGTAAACTTAGGTAGTAGTAGAAGCGCTTATTTCAATTCTTTTGTAATTCCCAGTCATCAATGCCATCTGGCTGTTATTAAGTGTCTTGAAACCTGTTTTCTGGATTCTGTTCTGTTATTGATTGATTCAAGTGGAAGATAAGCAGTAGTGGTCATCTGTGGCAAAGATTTTAATTATAAGTTAAATTTATTTAATAAATGACTCTTCAGATGTTTTTCTTGTTTCAGCTTTGCTATTTTATTATTTTAAGGGTTTCTTCCATTTTATCTAAATTTCAAATTTATTAACATAAAGTTTTATTATATCTTCTTCCTACTTTATACAATTTCAGTAATGTTTACTTTAGATATATATTTTCTTTTTTAAAATTTCATTTTATTATTGTTGTATTACATCCATCCCCTTTTCACTCCCCTTTGTCCACTTCCCCACCCACCCATTCCCCACCAAAGTCAATCCCACTTGTTGTCCACGTCCATGGTTATTCCATACTAGGCTCTTGAATAAACTGCTCCCCTTCTTTGCCTCTCCCCCCCACCCCTTGTGCCTCCTGCTCCCCTTCTCCCTGCCCAATGAAGATCTATTCACTGTATTCATATACCTGGTTCTGTTTTGCTTGTTGTTTGTTTTGTTCATTATTGTCCTGAAATGGGTGAGATCATACAGTATTTGTCTTTCACTTGACTGGCTTATTTCACTAAGCATAATACTTCCCAGTGCCATCCATGTTGTTGCAAACAGTAGGAATTCCTTGTTTCTTTCTGTTGTGTAGTATTCCATTGTGTAAATGTACCAAAATTTTTTGATCATATCATCCACTGATGGGCACTTAGGCTGTTTCCAGCGCTTTTCTATTGTAAATAGTGCTGCTATGAACATAGGTGTGCATAGGTTCTTCTGAATTGGTGTTTGAGGGTTCTTTGGGTATATTCCTTGTAGTGGAATTGCGGGATCAAAAGGCAGTTACATTTTTAGTTTTTTAAGGAAACTCCATAATGTATTCCACAGTGGCTGCACCAGCCTACATTCCCACCAACAATGCACCAGGGTTCCCTTTGCCCCACATCCTCGCCAACACTTGTTGTTTGTTGATTGATGATTGCCATTCTAACAGGTGTGAGGTGGTATCTTATTGTGGTTTTAATTTGCATCTCTCTGATGGCTAGTGATATTGAGCATTCTTTCACATGCCTTTGGGCCCTTTCTATGTTTTCCTCAGAGAGTTGTCTGTTCAGGTTCTTTACCCATTTTATAATTGCCTGTCTGTCTCCCTGGTGTTGGGTCGCATTAGTTCTTTATATTTGGATATCAAACCCTTGTCTGAGGTATCATTGGCAATTATGTTTTCCCATACAGTTGGTTCCCTTTGAATTTTGCTGGTGTTTTCTTTAGCTGAACAGAATCTTTTCAATCTGATATAGTCCCATTTGTTTATTTGTTCTTTGATTTCCTTTGCCCTTGGTCAAGTATCAGTAAACATATTTCTGCATAGGATATCTAACATTATACTGCCTATATTTTTTTCCAGGACCTGGATGACACTGCCTATGTTTAAGTCCTTTATCCATCTTGAGTTTATTCTGGTGTATGGTGTAAGTTGATGGTCTAGTTTTAATTTTTTGATTGTTGCTGTCCGGTTCTCCCAACACCACTTGTTGAAGAGACTCTTTTAATTCCACTTTATGTTCCTTCCCCCTTTGTTGAATATTAATTAACCGTAGAGTCCTGGGTTTATTTCGGGGCTCTCTGTTTAGTTCCATTGAGCTATATGTCTTATTCTTATTGCCAATACCAGGCTGTTTTGATGATGGTAGCCTTGTAGTATAGTTTGATGTCCAGTATTGTGATTCCTCCTACTTTGTTCTTCTTTCTCAAGATTGCTGTGGCTATTTGTGGGCATTTTTGGCTCCATATAAATTTTTAAAGTATTTTTTCTATTTCTGTGAACTATGCCATTGGTATTTTAATTGGGATTGCATTGAACCTGTAGATTGCTTTGGGTAGTATGGACATTTTAATGATGTTCATTCTTCCCATCCATGAACATGGTATATGCTTCCATTTATTTGTATCTTCCTTAATTTCTTTCTTCAATGTTCTGTAGTTTTCTGAGTACAGATCTTTTACCTCATTGGTTAAGTTTATTTCTAAGTCCTTTAGTTATCTTGTTGCTATGGTAAATGGGATTTGTTTTCTAGCTTCTACTTCTGATGTTTCATTATTGGTAAACAAAAATGCTTTTGATTTCTGAATATTGACTTTATATCCAGCTATTTTGCTGAATTTGCTTATTAGGTCAAGTAAGTTGTTGGTGGAGTCTATCGGGTTTTGTATGTACACTATCATATCATCTGCAAATAATGACAGTTTGACTTCCTCCCTTCCAATTTGAATACCTTTGATTCCTTTTTCTTGTTTCTTGGCTAGAACTTCCAAGATGATGTTGAACAGAGGTGGAGAAAGTGGACAGCCATGTCTCGTTCCTGATCTTAAGGGGAAAGCTTTTAGTTTTTGTCCATTAATTATGATGTTGGTTTTAGGTTTCTCATAGATGGCCTTTATGATGTTGAGGTATACTCTCTTTATTCCCATTTCATTGAGGGTTTTTATCATAAATGGTTGTTGTACTTTATCAAATGCTTTTTCAGCATCTATTGTCTTTCAATTTGTTGATGTGGTGTATTACATTTATTGATTTACAAATATTGGACCATCCTTGCATCCCTGGGGTGAAACCCACATGGTCATGATGTGTGATCTTTATAATGTACTGCTGGATTTGGTTGGCCAATTTTTTGTTGAGAATCTTAGCATCTATGTTCATCAGAGATATTGGCCTGTAGCTTTCTTTCTTAGTTGTGTCTTGCCCTGGTTTTGGGATTAGAATAATATTGGCCTCATAGAAAGAGATTGGGAGTTTTCCCTCTTCCTGTATTTTTTGGTAAAGGTTGAGAAGGATAGGAGTTAGTTCTTCTTTGAATGTTTGGTAAAATTCACCTGTGTATCCATCCAGTCCAGGACTCTTGTGCTTTGGGAGATTTTTGATTACTTCTTCAATTTCACTAGTTGTTATTGGCCTATTCAGACTTTCTGCTTCTTCTGGGTTCAGTTTTGGTAGATTATACATTTCCAGAAATGTGTCCATTTCACCCAGGTTGTCATATTTCTTGTCATATGGTTGTTTGTAATAATTTCTTATAATCTTTTGTATTTCTGAAGTATCAGTTGTAATTTCTCCTCTATCATTTCTGATTCTGTTTATATGGGTCCTCTCTCTTTTTCTTGATGAGTCCGGATAAAGGCATGTCAATTTTGTTTATTTTTTCAAAGAACAAGCTCCTGGACTTGTTGATTCTTCGAATTATAATTTGAATCTCTGAGTTATTTAGTTCTGCTCTGATCTTGATGATTTCCTTTCTTCTGTTTGCTCTGGGATTTGTTTGTTGTTGCTCCTCTAGTTCTTGTAACTTATGGTTAGGTTGTTTTTATAAACTTCTTGTGACCTTTTAAGGAAGGCCTGTATTGCTTTAAATTTCCCTCTGAGAACTGCCTCTGCTGTGTTCCATAGGTTTTGGGCTATTGTGTGTTCATTGTTATTTTTGTTTGAGGTGTCATTGATAAACACGTTTTCCCAGATGGTTGGTTCCCTTTATATTTTTTTGATATTTGTTATTTGTTTCCAGGGAATTTTTGATTTCATCTTTGACCTCATTGTTAACACATTCATCACTTAAAAGCATGTTATTCAGTCTCTATGAGTTAGAGTTTTTTTTTTTTTTTTTCTCCCTTGAGATTGGTTTCTAGTTTCAAGCCATTGTGATCTGAGAAGATGCTTTTTAAGATTTCAATTTTCCTGTGTTTGTGGAGGCTTGTCTTGTGACTTACCATGTGGTTTATCTTAGAGAATAATCCATGTGCAGTTGAAAAGAATGTGTATTTTGCTTCTTTGGGATAAAAGACTCTGTATACATCAGTTAGGTCCATTTCCTCTAAAGTGCTGTTCAATGCCACAACAACTTTGGTGATTTTTTTGTTTGGAAGATCTGTCCATTGTTGATGGTGGGGTATTAAAATCCCCTACTATTAGTGTGTTGCTGTCTATATCTTTCTTAAAGTCCTCCAAGATTTTCCTTATGTATTTGGGAGCTCCTACTTTGGGTGGGTATATGTTTACCAAAGTTATTTCTTCTTGATGGATTATGAAATGTCCTTCTTTATCCCTTTTTATGGCCTTTATTGTAAAATCTATTTTGTCTGAAATTGGTATTGCTACTCCAACTTTTTTTTCTTGTCCATTTGCTTGATATATATTTTTCCATCCCTTCACTTTCAATCTGTGTCGATGTTTTGTTCTGAGGTGGGTCTCTTGAAGATAGCATATATGTGGGTCATGTTGTCTTATCCATTTGGCTACCCTATGTCTTTTGATTGGTGCATTTTATCCATTTACATGTTATTATTGATTTATACTTATTCATTGCCATTTTCTCCCTTTGTACCTGTATTCCTCTTTGGCTTTCTCTGTTTCTTCATGTTATTTATTTATTTAGTTTTAAACAGACCCTTTAGCATTTCTTGCAATGCTGGTTTGGTAGAGATGTATTCTTTTAGTCTTCTTTTGTCTGGGAAACTCCTTATTTCTCCTTCCATCTTGAATGAGAGCCTTGCTGGGTAGAATATTCTTGGTTGTAGGCCTTTGTTTACCATTACTTGAAATACTTTTTGCCATTCCTTTCTGGCTTGAATTGTTTCTGTTGAATAATTATTTGATTGCCTTACTGGAGCCCCCTTATATGTTATTTGTCATTTCTCTTTTGCCTCTTTGTCTTGGAAATTTGCCATTTTAATTATAATGTGCCTTGGAGTTGCTCTGTTTGGGTTGATATTCAGTAGGACCCTCTATGCTTCCTGAACTTGAGTAATGTTTGTGAAAATCACCATGTTAGGGAAATTTTCTATCATGACTTTTTTGAGCAGGTTTTCCATTCCTTGTTTCTCTTCTCCTTCTGGTATCCCTATGATACGGATGTTGCTACATTTCATGGTGTCCTGCAGCTCTCTTCAATCTTGTTCAGCCTTTTTTTATTCTCTTGTACTGTCTTGGAGTATTTGTCTACATTATCCTCCATCTTGCTGATCTGGTCCTCTGCTTCCTCTAGCCTAGTGTTGATTCCTTCTACTGTATTTTTCTATTCAGAAATTGTATTCTTCATTTCCTCCTGGCTCTTACTGATAGTTTCTAAGTCCTTTTTGATGCTGGTGTAGCTCTTGGTATGTTCCTTATTACTTCCCTGGAGTTGTTTATAGTTTTCTTTGATGTGGCTGAGCTCATTGAGCTTCTCTCTCATTATTCTTTTAAATTCCTTATCTAATATATCATGTGCCTCTGTTTCATATGGTGGTCTTTCTGGGGATTCTTCCTTTCCCTTTAGTGATGGACTGATTCTTTTTTCGCCCATTTTGGGTGTCTGTTGTTGCTTTTTATGTTTTGTTTTGTTTTTTTGTTTTTTTTCTCTTGGATTAATCTGCTTTGCTTCCTTGCCTTTGTTGAGCACCCTTCTGTGTTAGGAGATTTGTGGATTTCAGTGTTGCAGTCTCGTAGAGTTTCTCCACTTATTGCTCTTGGTGTGGCCTTTATGTCGTTAGCTTGGGCTGTCTGGTTGTATTCTGGATTGGTTGTGTACGTTGCTCCTTTCCATCCAGTTGGCTGATTGTGAGGCACTCCTATCCTTTCTCATGCACTGTTTTTGAGCTGCTCCTAAAACAGAACCTCCAGTCCAGTCAAAATAACCATACCTTCAGTGTTATCATTCTCTTTTACTTCCCCTTTTGACTGCCTGTGAATGTAACCATACACCCAAACCCTCCACGGTAATCCCCACTCTTAATCACACCACCAGCTGCAATTGAGCCAGTCTGGATAGGGGTGTAGATATATTAAGACTGTTGTATGAGGGGAAAAATAATTAGGTTGACTAAAGTATAGATAGGTGCTAAGGAGTAGTAAAGATAGCAGGGATATGAGAGAGAAAACCAACTTTTCTGTTCTATAGAAATGAGGAGAGGGAGAATCAGAAAGCCTCAAGTATGAGTAAACAGTGTAAGCCTATGTATATAGTTGCTGCATTTGCCTCCCTGTTCACCCTTAATAATCCCTGATTGGTCTAGGTGGAGCCAGGACCTGTGGGCTTTTAGCAAAAAAAAAAAAAAAAAAAAAAAAAAAAAAAAAAAGAAGAAGAAGAAGAAAAAGAAGAAGACGAAGAAGAAGAAGAAAAAGAAGAAGACGAAGAAGAAGAAGAAAGGGTTTAGGTGGCTGTTCAATCTTAATGATCCCTTATTGGTCCAGGTGAAGCCAGGACCTATGGGCTCTTAGCAGAGAAAATTAAAAAAATAAAAATAATAATAATAATAAAGAAAGGGTTTAGGTGGCTGTTCACCCTTTATGATGTTTGATTGGTCCAGGTGGAGCCAGGACCTGTGGACTTTTAGCAGGAATAAATAAATAAATAAATAAATAAATAAATAAATAAATAAAGGTTTTAGGTGACTGGGGAGGGGAGGAATACTTAAATTGAGGACTGGGAATGTGTTGTAGCCAGAGAGTGAGCAGACTTTAAATTAAGAGTAGGAGGAGGGTCTTGGATATTTAGGTGGATTGAGATAGGGGAGGAGTTAAAATATGTGAGTTGTGATACACTATGGTTTAAACAATATTTACTTAAAATGCACTAATTGTGAGGCTTAAAAGTAACTTTTGAAAAGGATATGTTAGGGATTAATAGTTCATGTAGCTCTCGGTGTAACTCAGGTGCTTGAGATTAGCAGTGATCCATTTCCTAAGTCTGCATCTTTTTTTTTTTTGTTTGTAATTTTTTTTTAAAGATTTTATTTCATTATTTTTAGAAAGAGGGGAAGGGAGAGAGGCAGAGAGGGAGAGAGACATTAATGTATGGTTGCATTTCACCTGCCTCCAGCCACAGATCTGACAGGAGACCTGGTTTGCAACCTGGTTATGTGCCCTGGCTGGGGAATCAAACCTGTGACCTTTGGGTTCGCAGGCTGGCGCCTTATCCACTGTGCTACCAGCCAGGGTAAGTCCGCATCTTTTACTTGATCAAATCTCTGCAGTCTGCGGTCAGGCTGCCTAGTTGGGTTTCAGCACTGATGGCGTTTTGGGGTCCTTTGTGCGCTGGTTCTGTGAGGAGAACTACAGGGTGCTGTTTGTGGCATCAGTGGCTATCCCTCCCACTCCAGTTCCTTGAGGAGGTTTCTGCCTGCAATGGGTTCCTGGTTCTACGGGGGAGCCTGCATGGCTATTTGTGTGCTGGGGTTGGCTAGCCCTGCTCCTCCAGCTCTTTGAGGAGGTTATCACAGTCTGCAATGGGCTGCTAGTTGCACCAGCTGCAAGTTCCCCTAGCACGCAGTTTTGAGCTGTGGTTTGCGGTTGTCATGGAAGCCTGTGTGATGGTGTGGGTGTGCGGGGTTGGGCCTCCCTTCTTGCTGGGGCTCCAAGCTTATAGCTGGGAATCCTTCTTTCAGGTTGGCTTTATGCTCAAAGCTGTTGGAAGTGGTTTATCCTCAGATGGCTGCAGTTTTTCCTGGGAATTTGACTGACCCCACTGGGCTTCTCTGGTCAGTTACTGCAGTGCTCCTTGAGTTCCTTCTTTTGCTGTTTTGCAGCAAGGAGCAGAAGCTGGAGGCTAGCAGGGGAGCTGACCATTCTGTAGCATCTGCAGCGGGTGGGTGGCCACACTGGCTGGCTGAGGACCAGAGCCGTGGTCTCCAGCATCAGCCTGGTTAAATATATATTTAAAGAGTACAATATTATAATGTATCATCTTTATATGGCATGTGTGCTTGTCACCCAAAGTCTCCTTCTGTCACCACTTCACCTCCTCCCTACCCTTTCCTCTTTTAATCACCATACAGTCGTCTGTGTTAATAAGTCTTTGTTTGTTTGTTTTGTTCATTCATTTGTTGCTTTCTATTTTATTTCTCTCACATGAGTGAAATCATATGATTGTTGTCTTTTTATAATTTATTTTGCTCAGCATGATACTCTCAAGATCCATACATGTTAATGCAAATGGCAGTATTTCAAATCTTATAGCTGAGTACTATTCCATTGTATATATGTACTACATCTTCTTTATCCAGTCATTCATTGAAGGACAGGGGTTGTTTCCATGTCTTGGCTATCATGATTAATGCTGCAGTGAACACAAGCGTACATATATCTTTATGAATAAATATTTTCAAATGCTTCAGGTAGATCCTAGGAGAGGGTTGGCTGAGTTATGTGGTAGCTCTATTCTTAATTTTTTTTAAAGATTTTATTTATTATTTTTTAGAGAGAAGGGAAGGGATAGAGGTAGAGAGGGAGAGAAACATCAATGTATGGTTACCTTTCATCTACTTCCAGCTATGGAGCTGCCTGGGACCTGGCTTGCAACCTGTGGCCTGGCTGGGAATTGAACCAGCGACCTTTGGGTTCACAAGCTCGTGCCTTATCCACTGTGCCACCAGCCAGGGCCTCTATTCTTAATTTTTTGAGCAACTGGAATACTATTTTCCATAGTGGCTATGAAATTTACATTCCATCCAGCAGTGCATGAGGTTTAATTTTTCCTTACATCCACTCCATAACTTGTTATTTCTTGTCTTACTGAAAATAGCCACTGAAATAAGTGTGAGGTAGCACTTCATTGTGGTTTTGATTTGCATTTCCCCTAAGTTAGTGAAGTTGAGTGTATCTTATCATAAACATATATGTTGGACATTAGTATATCTTCTTGGGAAAAGTGTTCAGGTTCCTTGCCCATATTTAAATTGGATTGTTGCTTTTTGTTGTTGTTGGACTGTATAAGCTCTTTATATTACAGAGTTCTTTATATATAGTTGTTCACATACAATAGTACAATAATTAATAAATAATAATACAAGAAAAAATTCTGTTTCATGTACTCACAATTGTAAACCTACCTTTGCCCAAACCTGTATTTTGGATATTAACACCTTATCAAAGATATTGTTTACAAATATCTTCTCCTACTTGGTTGATTGCCTTTTTGTTTTATTGCTAGTTTCTTCTGCGGTGCAGAACCTCTTTAGTTTGATGTAGCCCCATTCATTTATTTTTGCATTAACGTCCTTTGCTTTGGGGGTAAAATTCATAAAATCCTGTGATGCCAAAGACTATAACTTTAGTACCTATGTTTTCTTCTATGTACTTATTTTAGGTCTCATACTTAGGTCTTTGATCCATTTTGAGTTAATTTTTTGTATATGGTGTCAAATAGCAGTCTAGTTCAATTCTTTTGCATGTGGCTTTCCAATTTTCCCAGTATCATTTACTGAGTAGGCATTTTTTTATTCTTCCTTCATTGTATGGTTCTGGCTCCTTTGTCAAAAATTATCACCTATAAATGTGTGGTTTTATTTCTGGGCTCTCAATTCCATTCCATTGGTCTGTTTTTATTTTAATACCATATTGTTTTGACTATCACAGTACAATGTGAAGTGAGGAAATGTGTAATATCTCCAACTTTGTTACTTTTTTCTCAGGATTGCTTTGGCTATCTGGAGACATTTGTATTTCCCTTCAAATTTGATATTGTGTTCTGTTTCTTTAGTGCCATTGGGATTTTGATAGGGATTGTATTAAATCTGTTCATTGCCTTGCATGATATGACCATTTTAAATATGTTGATTTTTTCATTCCATGAATATGGAATATCTTTCCATTTCTTTGTTTCTCCTTCAATTTCTTTTAATAATGACTTTTGTAGTTTTCAGCAAAGAGATCCTTTACATCCATCATGAAGTTTATTCCTAGATAGTTTATGATTTTTGTTATAATTGCAGATAGAATTTTTTCCATTTCTTTTTCTGAAATTTCATCGATAGCACTAGGAAATACAGTCTATTATCATACATAGATTTGTATCCTGCAACTTTACTGTGTTTGTTTATTGTTTTTAATGGCTTTTTAGTGGAATCTTAGGGCTTTCTATAAAAAGAATTTAGTAAAAAGTAACAACTTGTTTGTTGATTTGCTGATGATTGCCATTCTGACAGGTGTGAGGTGGTATCTTAATGCAGTTTTAATTTGCATCTCTCTGATGACTAGCGATGTTGAGCATTCTTTCATATGCCTCTGGGCCCTTTGTATATCTTCCTCAGTGAGTTGTCTGTTCAGGTCCTTTGCCCATTTTTTAATTGGGCTGTCTGTCTTCCTGG
>PVIW01015772.1:0-18747 GCA_004026585.1 Noctilio leporinus | reverse complement strand
ATGTAATACAACAACAATAAAATTAAAAAAAAAAAAAAGAATCAAGGTCATTAAAACGTTCATATTCCCTGTTAGAATTCGACCTCCCACTTAAAGAGAGACAGGTTAGAAAAAAGAGTTAGGGTTAGAGGCTTTGAGTTTTGAAGTGCTTATATAGTATCATTATTCATTAGGGCAACATACGAGCAACAATCTGTTTTTTTTTTTTTTTTTTTTTAAGAGTTTATTTATTATTTTTAGAGAGAGGGGAAGGGAGAGAGGTATATATAGAGAGAGACATCAGTGTATGGTTGCCTCCAGCTACTGAGCTGGCTGGAGACTTGGCTTGCAACCTTGCCAAGTGTGCCATGGCTGGGAATCAAACCAGCGACCCCTGGTTTTGCAGGCCAGTGCCTTATCCATTGTGCCACCAGCCAGGGCCTTATGAACAACAATCTTAAGTTATGATCAATGGAACATTTTAAAGGTATATTAATTTCTATAGCTGCATAACAAATGATTACAGTACCCATATTTTACTTAGTTCTGTAGGTCAGAAGTTTAGTCAGTTTTCACTGGTTTCATGTTTAGGATATCACAAGTCAAGGTTTTGGCTGGTGGGGTTCTTATCTGGAGCTCAGAGTCTTTGCCCAAACTCATTTCTATTGTCAGAATTCTGTTCCATGCTGTTTGTGGCCTGGGAGCACCTTGAGCTTCTTAAAGTCGCCTGCATTCCTTCTCACATAATCCCCTACATCTTTAAATCAGCAACAGAACTTCCAGTCCTTCTCATGTTTGTAATCTTTTGGATCCATCTTCTGCCTTCTTCCTCTGCTACAGCCAGAAAGTTTATGTACTTTAAAAATCTCATGTGTGGGCCCTGGCTGGTAATGCAGTGGATAAGGCACCAGCCTGCAAACGGGCCTGCAAAATCAAATCGTTGGTTCGATTACCAGCTGGAGCACATGGCCCAGTTGCAGGCCAGGTCTCCAGCCAGGTCTGTAGCTGGAGGCAGGTGAAAGGCAACCATACATTGATGTTTCTCTCCCTCTCTCTAAAAATAATAAGTGAAATATTTAAAAAATAAGTAAAGCTCTGGCTGGTAGCACAGTGGAAAAGACACCAGCCTGCGAATCCAGGGGTGGCTGGTTCGATTCCCAGCCAGGGCACATAGCCAGGTCCGTGGCTGGAGGCAGGTGGAAGGCAGCCCCACGCATCGATGTTTCTCTCCCTCTCTGCCTCTCTCCCTTCCTCTCTCTCCAGAAATGATGAAATCTTAAAAAAAAAAAAAAAAAGTCTTAGAAAAATTCTCATTTGTGAACTCCCAGTCACAATGGAGGTGTAGGTAAACATGACTTGCCTCCGTCCAAAAGCACGTCAAAATTAAAACTAAACTATAGAACAATTATACTGAGAACCATGGGAAATTAAGTTGAGTAGAAGTCTGACAACTTTGAAATTAAAGAAATCATGTCCATCCAGACTGGAAGGAGGAGCAGAGACATAGAGGCATGGAATAGGCTGGTCCTACACCCATGTGTGGTGGATAAAAATTCAGGAGGGATATCTTGGAAGTGAGGGGTCCCCGCTCCACACCAGGTCACCAAGCCCAGGGTTCCAGTGCCAGAAAGATCAGTACCACAAATTCTGGCTGCAAAAACCAGCAGGGACTAAGTCAGTGGAAGAAATGTCTGGAGTCCTAAGCAGTTCCTCTTAAAGAACCCACACAGGGACTTAACTTAAATTTACTGTCTCTGAACTCTGGAACTGGGGCAGCAACTTGAAAGGCACCAGTGGCATACTTGAAAGAAACTGAAGTGTTTGGCATCAAGACAAGAGCTGCTGAATAGCTTTCTTCCAGACAGAACTGTGAGCAGAGGCCATTGTCCTTGTTCTGAACCTTCTTCCCTATAGAGCCACAGAGCCGGTATGTAGGTGGGTGCCATAGCTGAGGCTCCACCTCACTCAACTTATGGGCCCACACATGCTGTTAACAGTGGCTTTTCCATATGAATGGCTGATCTTGGATCATGCTTCACAAATTCCTAAATTTTCTCCAAAAAGCAACAGCCAGCCTCAGTGATCCCCAAGTCCCTGTATTTCTTGCTAAGTGGCCTTGGACCCAGCATTAGCGGCAGCCAGCTTAGGTTCACAGCTTGGCTTTGCCTTGGAACCTCCAAGGCCAGCACAAGTAGGAACCATCTGCAGTTTGCTTTGTAGGTCATTCAGGGTGGGTAGAACACAGGTGGGGGCTGACCTTGGCCTGCACCACCCAGGAAATCCTAGAGCCTGTGTAACCAGTGAACAGCTATAGACCACATTAGAGCACCACGACCCTGCCCCTGCAGAGCTGACCCTCCATGGAGGGTGGAAGATGGTGGTAAGTGGTCCAACCAGTGCTTGTAGCTGATTGGCCTGGGTAAATCTCTCCCATTGACCTGTCAACAGCAATCAAGGATCAGTTGAGGAGGATGTACTCAGTCCATGTTAAGGGCACACCTTGAGTCCCAGGTTGGGTGATAGGGAGGCTGTGCCACTGGACCCTATAGGACACCTACTACATTAGGTCACACTACCAAGACATGGAGTCAAAGCAGCTCTCGCTAACATATAGAAACAAACATAGGGAGTCTGCCAAAATGAGGAGGCAAGGGAACATGGCCCAAATGAAAGAACAGAACAAAACTCCAGAAAGGGAACTAAATAAAATGGAGATTAGCAATCTATGGGATACAGAGTTCAAAACACTGGTTATAAGGATACTCAAGGAAATTAGTGAGGACCTCAACAGCATGAAAAAGACCCTGGCAAAAATGAAGGATACACTAATTAAAATAAAGAACAATTTGTAGGGAATCAGCCATAGAGTGGATGAAGTTGAGAATCAAATCAATGATTTAGAAATAAGGAAGGGAAAAACAAGCAATCAGAACAAGAATGAAAAAAAATATTAAAAAGAAATGAATCTAGTGTAAGCAGCCTCTGCGACAACTTTAAGTCTCCATACGTTCACATCATAGGGGTGCCAGAAGGGGAAGAGCAAGAGCAAGAGCAAGAAATTCAAACTTTATTTGAAAAAATAATAAAAGAGAAGGTGGAGGCACAGGTAGACGTGCTGCATTTCCCTCACAACTAGAAAAAATTTACATCTACCTCAAAACTAAAAAACAATGCAGAAATTTCAGAAAATCAAACTACATGGAAATGCAACAAACAAAGAAGTAAATAAATACTCAGCCAGACAGGTAGGAGGGGTGGAGCTGGGGAGAAGAGTGGCAGTGGCAATACCAGAGCTGAGGCCACAGTGGGAAGTTCAGTCATACATTTGAACTTGGGAGGTGATCCCGAGGCCAGACCCTGCAGCCCAGCATTCTGGAGCTGGGAAATATAGAGCCAACAGCTGTGGTGGTGGCATAGGGACTGAGAATGTGGCAAAAAGCACAGTCATCTTTAAACCTGGGAAGCAATCCTGGGGCCAGACTGCGCAGCCCATAGTTTCAGTCCCAGGAAAAATGGAGCCATATTGCTTCTGACAGTGAAAACTAGTGGGGGTTGGGGTGAAGGAAGAAACTGATGATCTCAAGGGGCAAGAGGCATTGTTTCCTCTCAGACTCCTCCCCCACATACAACACCACAGTGTAGTGAAATGTGTTGCCCCACACTGACAAATTCCTAAGAGTTTGCCCCTTAAAACGTAAAAGTGTGGCAGAACTACCTAAGACACAGAGGTAAACACAGAAAGCTGTCAAGTTGAGGAGACAGAGAAGTATGGCCCAAAAGAGGGAGCGGATCAAAATGCCAGTGGGAGAACTGAGCGATGAAGACATAACCAACCTAACAGCCAAGGAGACAGCCAACCTAACAGATGCAGAGTTCAAAACCCTGGTGATTAAGATGTTCACAGACTTGACAAATATGCTTAAATACCACAAATGCAGAAAAGAAGTGAAGGCTAGGCTATGTGAAATGAAGAAGGATCCACATGAAACCAAAGATGAAGGGAAAGAAATGGGAGTTCAAATCAATGATTTGGAACATAAGGAAGAAATAAACAATCAACCAGTGTAGAAAGAAGAAACAAGAATTGAAAAAAATGAGGAGAGATGGAGGAACTTCTGAGATAACTTTAAATGTGCTAGTATCCAAAGCATAAGGGTGCCAGAAGAAGAAGAGGAAGAACAAGAAATTGAAAGCTTATGTGAAAAAATAATTAAGGAAAACTTCCCTAATTTGGTGGATGAAAGAGACATACAAGTCCAGGGTCTAACAAATTCCAAACATGCTAGCCCCAAGGAGGACCACACCAAGAATTATCATAATTAAAATGCCAAAGGTTAAAGAGAGAATCTTAAAAGCAGCAAGAGAAAAAAGAGTTACCTACAAAGGGGTTCCTATAAGACTATTAGCTGATTTCTCAAAATTAGCTTTGCAGGCAGGAAGGGCCTGGAAAGAAGTATTTAAAGTGATGAAAAGCAAAAACCTACAGCCAAGACTACTCTATCCAGCAAAGTTATCATTTAGAATGGAAGGGCAAATAAAATGCTTCCTAGACAAGGTAAAGCTAAAGAAGTTCATCATCACCAAGCCACTATTATATGAAATGTTAAAGGGACCTACTTAAGAAACAAAGATAAAAACTATGAACAGTGAAATGGATAAATACATGTCTATCACCAATTGAAACTAAAAATCATAACAAGGAAACAAGAAGAACAAGAACAGAATCATGAATATGGAGAGTATTTTGCAGGTTGCCATATGGGAGGGCTATGTAGGGGAAATGGGTTGAGGTGAAGGGATTAAGAAGTACAAATAGGTAGTTACAGAATAGTCATGGGGATGTAAAGTACAGTATAGGAAATGGAGTAGCCAAAGAAGTTATACACATGACCCATGGATAGAAACAAAGGTATGGGGATTGACTGAGGGAGTAGGGGGTTCTGTGTGGATTGCGGGTAAAGGGAAAAAAATGGAGACAACTGTAATGGTATAATCAATAAAATATATGTAATTTAAAATAAATAAGTAAGAAGAGAAAAATGATTATGGATATGGCAACAACAACAGCAGCAATAACAAAAATAACTTTGCTACATTTACACAATGGAACACTATGCAGCAGAAAGAAAGAAGGAACTCCTACTTTTTGTGACAACCCTGGATGGAACTGGAGAGTATTATGCTTAGTGAAATAAGCCAGGCAGTGAAAGGCAAATACCATATGATCTCACCTAATACAGGAGACTGACAAACAGAACAGAGAAGCAAAATAGAACCAGAGACATGGAAACAGGGAATGGACTAACGGTTTGTAGAGGGGAGGGGAGAGGGGAAGAAAGGGGCAAAGAAGGGGAACAGTTTAGTCAAGGAACTAGTGGAAATGAGCCATGGACATGGACAACATGTGTGGATTGACTATGGGAGAGGGAGTGGGGAGGGTGGGGCAGGGGAGAGCAATAGGGGAAAAATGGAATGAATATAAAACAATACCAATAAATTAATTTAAAAAATAAAAAATTAAAAAAGGAGAAAGGTTTCAAGATACAGATTGGAGAAATTTAAGAACTAATGGACAGCACACCAACAGAATTAACAGAAGATGACTTGATGGAGAAAATGCTTCTAAGCCAGTGCCAGGTGATGAGGAAGAAAAAGTAGAAGCGGTGTCAAAAAAATTGACATTACAGGCAGAAGGATTCCAATTATTGCAGCAAATGGGGACTTTTTTTAACAATTGAAAAAATAATGACTATGTTTATGTATTTACATATAAGAATAAATTTATTTCAAAATATAACACTTTTGTGATATATTATTTAGTTTACTAAAATTTTTGCCAATTTATCGCATGAAGCCTGTATATGCATTGGTTTATTTGCCTTCTGTATATCTTTTTTGGAGAAATGTCTATTTAAATCACTTGCTCATTTTTTAATTGTGTGGTTTTTTTATCGTTGAGTTATAAGAATTCTTCATATATTCTGAATACAAGTTTGACCACATATTTAATATAATTACTGATGGGTTTTGGCTTAAAACCACCATTTTACTATTTGCATCTTTTTTTTAGATGTTTTATTTTGGTTTCTTTTTAAAGATTTTATTTATTATTTCCAGAGAGAGAGGCAGAGAGGGAGAGAGACATCAATGTATGGTTGCCTTTCACCTGCCTCCAGCTATGGACCTGGCTGGAGACCTGGCCTGCAACCTGGTTATGTGCCCTGGCTGGGAATTGAACCAGCGACCCTTGAGTTTGCAAGCCAGCACCTTATCCACTGTGTCACCAGCCAGGGCACTATTTGCTTCCTATCCTCATTTTTTCTGTGTTCTTTTTTCTTGCTACTTTAAAAATTCTCTCTTTATCTTACATTTGGCATTTTAATTATGATGTGCCTTGCTATGGTCCTTTTTGGGTCTAACTTATTTTGGACTGTCTGTACTTTCTTGAACTTGTATGTCTATGTCCTTCACCAAATTATTTTTTCAAATAAGTTTTCAATTTCTTGTTCTTCCTCTTCTCCTTATGACATCCCTATAATTTGGATGTTGGTACTTTTGGAGACGTTCCAGAGACTTCTTATTCTCACCTTATTTTTTAAAATTCATGTTTCTTCATTCTGTTCTTGTTAACTGTTTGTTTCTTTCTTATGTTTCAGATTGTTGATTTGAACCCTGGCTTCTTTCCCTTCATGGTTGGTGTCCTGTGGATTTTTTTTTTTTTTGTTTTACTTAGTGTAGCCTTCATTTCTTTCCTTATGCTTTTTTTTTACTCAACGAGTTCTCTGAGCATCCTTATGACCAGTGTTTTGCACTGCATCTGATAGGTTAGGCTTATCTCTGCATTTGATAGGTTGGGCCTATCTCTGTTTCATTTAGTTATCTTTTTGGGGTTTTGCTCTGTTCTTTCATTGAGCCATATTTCTTTGATCCTTAATTTGACAGTATCTCTGCATTTGTTTTTGTGTATTAGGTACAGCTGCTTTGACTCCCTGTCTTGGCACACCTGTTACTTTGTATGGGGTGGAGCCTTAGGTAATCACCAGGGCCGTGCACCCCACTTCACTGCTTTGTAACCCTGTATGTGGCGGAGGGGTCAGAGAGGGAACACTGTTGTTGCTTGCTTGGTACTTGCCCAGTTTTTTGTCACTTAACCCACTTGCCATATGCAACTAACTGCTGTTACTCTGGTGGTGGTTCCCAGATCACTCTTACACAAACTCTGGGTAGGTTTGTATAAGTTCTAGGAATGTGCAGTCCCTTTTTTAAAAAATAAAGATTTTATTATTATTTTTAGAGAGAGGGGAAGGGAGGGAGGAAGAAAGGGAGAGAAACATCAATGTATGGTTGCCTTTTGCATTCCTCCAGCTGGGGACCTAGCTGGAGACCTAGCCTGCAACTTGGGTATGTGCCCTGACTGGAAATTGAACCTGTGACCCTTGGGTTCACAGGCTGGCTCTCAATCCACTGAGCCACACCACACCAGCCAGGACTGTACAGTCCATTTAAATGGATTCTCCTGAGAAATTAACAGTTTCTTCCACTATCCCAAACCTGACTGGTTTTTATAGCCAGAAGTTATAAGGCTTTACTTTCCCAGAGCTGGAACCCTGGGTTGTGTTGTCTGGTCTGGGGCTGGGATCTTATGCTCCCCAGATATCCCTCCTGATTTTTATCTACCACACGTGATGAGACAACCACACTGCATTCTCTCCGTTCTGGCTCCTCATCTCTGCCCCTCCTACCTAGCTGGATGAACTGACTTTTTACATCCTTGGTTGTCATACTTCCATACAGTTCAATTTTCTGGCAGCTCTGGTTTTTTGTTTTGAGGTTAATTGCGATCCTTTTTATGGTTGTGCAAAGAGGTGAAGCATGTCTACCTATGCCTCCATCTTGACTGAAAGGTCTCTCCCAGCCTTTTAATGATTATTTTAATATATTTTACATGAAATAAAATACATGAAAATAATCCTGCATGTCATAAATTCCACAATGTATTATTATTATTCTTTTGCTTTAAGTGGTCAAAATTCTTTTAAGGATGTTTAAATCCTCACACTTGTTGGTGTGGCTCAGTGGATTGAGCCTGCAAAATTCAAGGTTGCTGGTTCAGTTCCATCAGGGCACATGCCTGGGTTGCAGGCCAGGTCTTCAGTTGGGGCATGTGAGAGGCAACTGATTGATGTATCTCTCATATGCTACCCATGTTTCTCTCCCTTTCTTTCTCTCTTCCCCTCTCTCTCAAAATAAATAAATAAAATCTAAAAAAACACCCAACTGGTTATAAACCTCCTGATATTTTCATCTTATTGAAAGAGGTTGCCTCATGCAGACAATCTGTAAAGTGTGGTTTATATATACTTTTTGCTTTGAACTTTTATTTAATCAGTAGAAAAGACAAATGAGATGTTGAATCAGATCTTTCTGGACATTAAGTTAGTTCTAGGCTATATATTAGGCATTTTGGGAGTTCATAGTTTGGTACCAATTTATTCAATATTCAGGGGTGAGGTTTTGTTTGCCACTGCCCTTTGAATCCCTAGTGTGCATTGCAGTGGTTGGTACAGTGGCTAAACAAACTGATGTCATGCTAATTGCCAAAGTTTGGAACTCTTCCATAGTTGGAGGCCTCTAGTTTTATTGTCCACTTATTAAATTGCTAAATGAATGAGATTAATCACTAGAAATTCACTGAAATGGAAAAGTTTTAATAATACCCCTGAGTATTCATTGATGGCAAGTTCAATTATAGTTAGTCAGTGATCATTTCAAAGTCTTATGTCAGGTAGATAAAAATCCCAAAGCTTTCAAGCCTGAAATCTATCCTGCACAAATTTTGTGCTCTATGATTTTACAGCCTAAGCTTCTGTAACACGTTATAAGAAATGAATCATTACAGGAGGTATAGGAGTTTATGGTAAGTGTTTGATGTCAGTGGAAAATCTTTTCTCAACAAGCAAGCCTTTAAAAGCAAGCCAGAGTTTAATAGAGTTACTAGCTTGATCGAGTTAATTTGATTATACAAGTTTTTCTATTTCTATTTCTATTTTCTATTTTTCTATTAGTTTTCTAATAGTTTTTCTATTTTCTATTTCTCTTTCTGCTTCACCTTTATTGTTAGTTGTTTAAGGTAGATGTTGAGGGAGGAAGGGAGAGAGGACATAATGAAATCTTCAAAGGAAGTTTATCCCTTGAGAGTGATAAATGAATAGTGGTCTTCTTATATAACTAAACTTCCCTAAATGTAAACCATATTCTCATCTCTAAGACCATTACAAGGAAGGTAATTGTATTAGTCAGGGTTCTCCAGAGGAAGGTAACCAATAAGATTTATCTATCTATCTATCTATCATCTATGTTTTTTTTTTTTTTAAGATTTTCTAAAATATTTTATTTATTATTTTCAGATAGAAGGGCAGGGAGGGAGGAAGAAAGGGAGAGAGAGACATCAATATATGGTTGCCTTTCACTTGCCTCCAGCTATGAAGCTGGCTGGAGACCTGGCTTGTAACCCGGTTATGTGCCCTGACTGGAGAATTGAACCAGCAACCTTTGGGTTCTCAGGCTGGCGCCAATCCAGTGAGCCAGGGCTCATCTATCTATCTTTTATCATCAAATCTATTGATCGAAATAAATTATATGTATGGGGAATTAGAGACAGATTCATTTTAAGGAATTGGCTCAGGAGATTGTGATGCCTGCTTAATCTGAAGTTTTGAGGGCAGACCAGCAGGCTGGAAATTCTGGCAGGAGTTAGTCTCACAAACTTGAGCCAGAAGATAATATGGAGGCAGAATTCCTTCTGGGGACTTTAGTCTTTTTCTTTTGAGGCTTTTCACTGATTGTATTAGGCCTATCCATATTATGCAGTGTAATCTGCTTTACTCAAAGTCTACTGATTTAAATGTTAATTACTTTTGAAAACAACATCTAGACTGGTAATTGGCTACACAACTAGATGCCATGCTCTAGCCAAGTTGACAAAGAAAATTAGCCATCACAATAATCAAAGGGATACAATTATTACTACTTTGAAGATAATGAAAATGCAATCAAATGACTTTTCTAAGCATACTCAAAGATCTGATAGATGTATTCATCAAAGGACTAAAAAGAAGCAGAATCCAAATTTTTAGATATATTAACTCACAAAATAGGTCTCCACTCAGTGATGTTTATTACTTCAGCAGAACAGCACTAGAACCAAAGACTAACTTGCTTTGATCTGACACAACTCCTTAAAAACTTTTATATTTTATTTTCCCCCAATTTATTTTAATTGACAAATAAAAATTGCACATATTTAGGTTAACAGTATGATGATACAATTTATGACATGTTTACCATAATCAAAACACTTTTTAAATTTTCATGATACAAAAATTTAAGCTTAAAGTTAATATCAGGTCCTATGCCTTAAAGTGTGCCATTTATTTATATTAACTAAAAAGAATTACTTTTCTTCTATATAAATGTTTTTTTTTTTTTAAACCAGTTCAAATATAGTTCTATAGTGCCGTGGTAATTATTGATTAAAGTGAGAATGGCAAGTAGGCTTGGTTCTACTTTACTTGGCCAGAGGAAGACAAAGGTATTGAAAAGACACATGTAAAATTACACAGAATGAAAGAACTTAAACAATCCAAGGATTGCCCTGGCTGGTGGCACAGTGGATGGGCGCCTGCTTACGGACCCAAGGGTCGCTGGTTCAATTCCCAGCCAGGGCACATAGCCAGGTTGCAAACCAGGTCTCCAGCCAGGTCCGTAGCTGGAGGCAGGTGAAAGGCACCCATACATTGATGTTTCTCTCTCTCTGTACCTCTCTCCCTTCCTCTCTCTCTCTGGAAATAATAAATAAAATCTTAAAAAAAAAAAATCCAAGGACCAAAGAATGGGAGCAGTTTAGACAAGAACCTAGTATGAAAGAACCATGGACATGGACAACAAGTGGGATTGACTTTGTAGGGGAGTGGGTGGGTGGGGAAAGGGACAGAGGGGGGGTAAAAAGGAGATGGATATAATACAACAACAATAAAATTAAATTAAAAGAATATCCAATATTAAAAAGGTGAAACTATTTAAACAGAAAACCAGTTAACAATGTCCAAATCAGTATTTTATTATTTTGTATTTAAAAATATTTTTTCTCTATTTCATCCAGAAGGAATTATGAAAGACATGGATTAAAGAATGCTACAACAATCATCTGAATTATCCCTGCTTAATTGGAGAAAACTGATCGGTTTTACCATCTCTTTACTTGCTTTGCCTGCTATACTTGTTGCAGATATGCACATGTATGCACATAGGTACATGGTGTTCAGCAAGACACCATCTCAATTACTTGTCTGGTATGTTGCATAAGTGTGTGGTGTTTAGAAGTTTAATAGAAGGCCCTTTAACTTATGAGAATTATTTTAACCTCTCTTTTGTCTGATGACTCACTGTACTTTTTCATTGTGTTGCTTTCTATGGGGGCACCTATACACACATACCACATATACATACACATTCTCCAAGATTCCTCAAAATGCCTAGGATTATGATTTGTCACCCTTTAGATTTTGCTGTAGTATGTTTCTTTTTTCTACTTATTAAAAAAGTTATAGAAGTATTCAGTTTTGGGGTTGGGAGATATCAAGACCATCACTTCCCTCTGCCTCTTATTTAAGCAAGGCTGTACTTATTACCACCAGAGAAAGCCTGTCCTTTCTGCACTCTGAAAGCCAGCACATAGATTAGATTTGGGCAGCTCTGGAGAAGAAATGGAAGACCACGGCTGAGGTATGATAGCTCTGCTCACCTGGACTTCCCTACTCAGTGTCACTGTCTGGGATGTAACTCACCATGACTACATTCTTGGGAGAAATGCTGTTGAGTGCTTTCTCTGTATGCAGAGAAGAGGACACCATGTAGTTCATACCTTAGAAACAATTCTCACCTTTAAAAGCTCAGAGCAGCTTTTTTTCTTAGAGGTTTCTTTTCCTGTTTTGGTTGACAACCAGGTAGACAACATGACATACTATGAAGGAGAAATTATTAAAAAAAAAAACAACAATATTCTATGAAGAATAAAATATTTAAGAAGAAACTAAGTACAATACATTAAAGGAGACTTAAGAGTTAATCTAGCTCATCAGCTCTCTGGAGGCAACTGCTGTGTGGTGGGAACCTAAGGGTAGGAGAACTGGGACAGAGAAATTCGGCTCTGCATGCAAAAGGAAGGCAAGCCATAGAACATCTTAGAACCTTAACTACATTCTATTTATTAAAGAAATAAATGCACATAAGTTTTAATTATTTTTTAAAAGATTTTATTTATTATTTTTAGAGAGAGGGGAAGAGAAAGAGGCAGAGAGGGAGAGAATCATCAATGTATGGTTGCCTTTCACCTGCCTCCAGCTACGATCTTGCTGGAGTCCTGGCTTGCAACCTGGTTATGTGCCCTGGATGGAAATCAAACCAGCAACTTTTGGGTTTGTAGGCTGGCGCCTTATTCACTGTGCCACTGGCCAGGCCCTAAGCTTCAATTTTTAATAATGATTTTCTGTGCCACAGAACCACTAAGGAAGCCAGAGATTCATCCCTGGCTTCTCTCTTAATCTTTTCAACAGGAGACCTAGGCATCTGCTCCTTCCAATCACAAAGAAGAGCTGCATCTAGTTTCTATTTTGTAGCTTAAGCTGAGGCTTAAGGAGAAGAAGGCCAAAGGTCCCAGCTATTTGAATTCATTGCATGCACTCTTGTGAAGAACCTCTGCCCTCGCCTTTCCAGTTGAAATCAATATAGCTTTTGGAGCTCTGCCACTAATGCATTGCTGACTAGCAGTTTATAGGAAATATCCTCCCCATCTTAAGAATATCGTTTTATAAGAAATACAACCATATTATAAACTCTTAGACAAGTAAAAATGTACTCATGATCCCGTGAAGTCGGCATTTTCATTTCCTTTTTGTTCCCCCCCCCCCAATATGTACATGCCCTTATATTATTTTTTAATCTTCACTCAAAGACATTTCTTTCATTGCTTTCAGAAAGAGAGGAAGGGAGAGACAAAGGGAGAGAGAGGAAGACTGATTCGAGAGAGGAGCATCGATTGATTGCCTCCTGTAGGCACCTGGGCCAGGGATTGTACACGCAGGGATGGAACTGGAAACCCAGATATGTGCCCTGACTGGAAATTGAACCCACAGCCCTTTGGTTACAGGACAAGACTCCAACCAACTGAACCACACCACCCAGGCCCTCTTAACACTTCATTTTTTAAACAAGGTAATCCTTGATTAATATAAAAATTTAAACAATACAGAAAATAATGTAAAAATTAATAAAATCCTACTATTCCCTTCAATTCTATATTTCCACACGTAACTAATGCTGAATAAATGTGTATTCTTCAACACCTAATCTTTTTTTTTTTTTTTTAAAGATTATATTTATTAGTTCCAGAGGGAGAGAAAGGGAGAGAGGCAGAAAGGGAGAGAAACATCAATGCATGGCTGCCTTTCACCTGCCTCCAGCTATGGACCTGGCTAGAGACCTGGCTTGAAACCTGGGTATATGCCCTGACTGTATATACACATAAAAAACTCTTTAGATTCCTTCCTTTCTCAGTATTTTTGTTTTTTTCTTTCCTTTTTCCCTACTTTTTTTTTTTTTAAAAGATGTTATCTTTTATTATTTTTGGAGAGAGGGGAAGGGAGAGAGGCATAGAGGAAGAGAAACATCAACATATGGTAGCCTTTCACCTGCCTGCAGCTACAGACTTGGCTGGAGACCTGGCTGGAGACCTGGCTTGCAACCTGGCTCTGTGCTCTGGCTGGGAATTGAACCAGTGACCTTTGGGTTCATAGGCCAGGGCCTTATCTACTGTGCCACTGGCTAGGGCTTTTCCCTACTTTTCTTTCTCTCTCTCTTCCCTCCTTCCTGGTTCACAATATATTCATAATATGAATCTTTTTACTTAATATATTGTTGACATTCCATGAAAATAGTTTGGAAACTTGGCTGTACACTGGAATCAACAAGGAGTTTTAAAAGTACTGATAGATCTGAGTTAATTGTTTGGAATGAGGATGAGGCAGCAAAATTTACACTGCTAAGCCCTGGCTGGTAGCACAGTGGATAAGGCGCTGGCCTGCGAACCCAAAGGTTGCAGGTTTGATTCCCCAGCCAGGGCACATAACCAGGTTGCAAACCAGGTCTCCAGTCAGTTCTGTGGCTGGAGGCAGGTGAAACGCAACCATACATTGATGTCTTTCTCCCTCTCTGCCTCTCTCCCTTCCCCTCTTTCTAAAAATAATGAAATAAAATCTTAAAAAAAAAAAAGACTGGAATTAAAAAAAAAAAGAACATTGACGCTGCTGCCGCCCCGCCATCCCTGACCAGGCACTGCTTCAATATACACAGATCCAATTCATTTCTATTAATGGCTACATAATATTGTGGCTGTACTAAAATTAATTTACTTATTTCCCTATTGAGAAACATTTAGTTTATTTTGAGTACCTTGTTTTGTTAGAAATATTTAAATAAACATATATCCTTAATTACAGGTTCTTTTATTTTTATGAAATACAAGGTGGGTCAAAAGTAGCTTGTATGAACAGTTGCTTGAATGAAAATAATACAGTAATTAATAAATAATAAAACAAGATTGAACTCTGTATTTTGTTTACTTGCAACTGTAAACCTCGTTTTGATCTACCTGTACAGTCTTAGAAGTGGGATATAGGCTTTTAAAATTTGAGAGGTACTGCCAGATTATTTACTAATAAGGTCTTAGTAATACCTACTTCCTGTAGTAGCCTATAGCACTTACATCTTTGCCAATCTGAAGAGACAAAAAATATTTGGTTGTTTTCTTTTCACCTACTTCTGAAGTTAAGCATCTTTTTATACATACTTATCATTTGCATTTTTCCTGATTCATCTATTTATATTTTTCCTCGTATTCAACAGTCATTTCTCTTTCCTTACCAAATTTTAATTTTAAGAGATCTTTGAATAATAGGAATATTGTTCTTTTTTGCAATATTCTTCTAATCCAACTATATGTAGTTTGAAAACTTACATGGCACTACATATATTTTAAATTGCTGAGAATGTGTAAATAAGGTTTATCTCAATTTTTATTAATAATATTTCAATATTTTTCATATTGGTAATTATTTATTTCTAATAGCTGCATACAGTTCTATTCAAGTTCTACTATATTCATTTGGGTTTCAAAAACAAAATGCCATTGGGATTTTGATGGGGAACAAAAAAGCCCCATGATTGTGATTTTTAAATAATTCTGTAATTAATATTTTCTCTATTTCCTAAATATTTTATTCATTTGTTTTTAGAGAGGGGGAAGTGTGGGAGAAAGACTGGGAGAGAAACACTGATGTGCAAGAGAAATTGGTTCTTATACGCACCCTGACCTGGGACAGAACCTGAAACCCAGCATGTGCCCTGACCTGGAATTAAACCAGTAACCTTTCGCTTTGCTGAATACTGCCCAACCAACTGAGCCACAATGGTCAGGGCATTAATATTTTCTTGCATTCAATTTTTTTCCATATTTTGAAAGTTCAGGAGATTCTACAAGAGGAATAATTGAATCAAGAACATTACATATATGTGTATGTTTGTATATATTTTGCCCTGGCTGGTGCAGCTCAGTGGATTGGGTGCCATCCTGAAAACCAAAAGGTCTCTGGTTCAGTTCCCAGTCAGGGCACATGCCTGGGTTATGGGCCTGATCCCTTGTTGGGGGTGTGTGAGAGGCAACCACTCATTGATGTTTCTCTCTCTCTCTTTCTCCCTCCCTTTCCCTCTCTCTAAAAATAAATAAAATCTTTAAAAAAAAGAACATAATTAAAAACAATAATTTGTGGTAATTATTTCTTAAACTCTGTTATAGCTTTTTGCCAGCTAATCAGTAGAGGAAATATAGGAAATAGTTTTAGTATTTATACACTAATATGTCCTCAGGGACAAATCATATTACAGAATTTAAAAAAATTCTGTTTCTTTAGTCTCTTATCTCTATTGTGAAGGAAGGATTAGATTCTTTTTCAGGTTACTTCAGTTCAAATAAAAATATATTTTCCTATTGTGTGCAAGGAACCATGATATGTGCTATAGGGTAAGTCATATGTGGTTATGCTTTTAAAGAAAATTTAAATTTAATGGAAAGCAAAACCAAATATGTTATTTTCTTTTACAGTTAAGTTCCATATGAAAAAGGGCAGAGATAGGATTTGCCTGTCAGGAAAGTTTTCTTAAGGTACAGTGTCTCTGAGATAGACTTGGAAAATGATAGTACATAAATAGGCCATGATGAAGAGAAAGAGTATACTTGATTAGAGGGTATGTTTTCTGAGCTGAGGAAACAGAATAGATAAAGACAAAGATTTAGGAAAGTGAGTGGCTGAAGCACAGTAGCTTGGTTGGCTGGAAAAAGAATGCATGGGGGGAAATTAATGTGTAGCAGATTGTCACAGGCTTTGAAGGTACATTAAATTTGATAGAAAGAGTAAAATAGTAAATGTTTTTTTTGTTTTTTTTTTTTTTTTTTTAATCAGGGGATTGCATTTTGGAATATTAATTTAGTGGTATCTGTGGATTAGACTGAAATGAAAAGAACCAGCTAACTAGTGGCTAAAGGTTTTGGCAATTTATTTCTTCTTCTTCTTCTTCTTTTTTTTTTTAATGATTTTTTAAATTAATTTTTTTAGAAAGAGGGGAAGGGAGGGAGAAAAAGAGGGAGAGAAACACCTGTGTGAGAGATAGCGATAGATTGCCTTTCCCATGCTCCCAAATGGGGACCTGGTTGCGGCAACTGAGGCGTGAGCCCTGACTGGGAATCCAACTGGTGTTTTTTTGGTTTGCAGGCTGGTGCTCAATCTGCAGAGCCAGATCAGCCAGGGCATATTCGTATAAGGCCCACTTATCTCATCCGCAAGACAGGATCAATCATGCTTTGCCATGATGTGGTTTTGGTTAAATTGGAATGGTGGATGTAAAGTGCCTGCAATGGCTCCTTATACATGCTGGGTACACTCCAACAACAATTATTCAATTAGTCTTATTTATATAAGCTTTAAAATATATGTAAATAATTCAGATAAGAATGCAGAATCACTTCAGTTAGTTCCATTCCTATGATATTAAAGGTAAATTAGCTTTTATATTCCCCATCCCCACCCCAAGGTCCTTTGAAAAACTCAGTGGATGGATGCACTCAACCAAACAAGAGTGACTGAATTTGTCTTCTTGGGACTTGCTGATAACTGGGTCCTGAAGATGTTATTTTTCATAGCATTCTCAGCCACATATGGGCTAACTCTTTGGGGGAATATTCTCATCATGGTTACCATAGTATTTACTGAACGTCTCCATATCCCCATGTATTTCTTCCTGAGCAATTTGTCATTGATTGACATTTGCCACTCATCTGTCACCGTGCCCAAGATGCTGGAGGGTTTGCTTTTAGAGAGAAAAACCATTTCCTTCAACAACTGCATGGCACAGCTCTTCTTCCTACATCTGTTTGCCTGTGCTGAAATCTTCTTGCTGACCATTATGGCCTATGATCGGTACGTAGCCATCTGCACTCCATTACACTACCCCAATGTGATAAATACGAGGGTCTGCTTACAGCTTGTCTTTGCTCTCTGGTTGGGGGGTATTGTTCATTCTCTTGTGCAGACCCTCCTGACCATTCGTCTGCCTTACTGTGGCCCTAACATTATTGATAGCTACTTTTGTGATGTGCCTCCTGTCATCAAGCTGGCCTGTGCAGACACCTACCTCACAGGAATGCTGATGGTGTCCAATAGTGGAACCATCTCCCTCACCTGTTTCCTCACTTTGGTCACCTCCTACATAATCATCTTAGTTTCTCTTAGAAAACAGTCAGCTGAAGGCCGCTGGAAAGCCCTGTCTACCTGCTCAGCTCACTTTATGGTGGTTGTCCTCTTCTTTGGACCATGTATCTTCATCTATACTCGTCCAGACACCAGCTTCCCCCTTGACAAGGGAGTATCTGTCTTTTACACAGTGATCACCCCTTTGCTGAATCCCCTCATTTACAGTTTGAGGAATAAGGAAATAAAAAGTGCCATAAAGCACGTCAGACAGAGGCAATTTTTTTTCCTGAAATCATGTACATGATGGTCTTGGGATTGCAGATAAATTATGGCCAAATCTTTAATCAGACAACAAAAGTAAAGAAACAAAAACATTAGGTGAAATGACATGCAGCACGGCAGACTTTTGCATAAAGAGAGAGACTTGTTAACTATTCCTAAAGAAAGAAAAAGACCATGGTAGGACATGTAAGGAAAAAGAACCTGGAAAAGTTTAAAGAAGGCTTCTACAGAGGGGAGAAAAAAGGGGATGGATGTAATACAACAACAATAAAATTAAAAAAAAAAAAAAAAAAAAGGCTTCTAATTTTTTTTCTTTTTTTTTAAATTTTATTGTTGTTGTATTACATCCATCCCCTTTTTTTGCTCCCCTCTGTCCCCCTCCCCACCCACCCATTCCCCCCAAAGTCAATCCCCCCTGTTGTCCATGTCCATGGTTCCTTTATACTAGGTTCTTGTCTAAGCTGCTCCCCTTTTTTGGAAGGCTTCTAATTTTACCAATAAAAGAACACAATTTGGGGCACGGACTCATTTTCAGGAACAAGTATAGTTGGGAGAGAACTTATTATTTTTTTTAAAGATTTTTTAAAATTCATTATTTTCAGAGAGAAGTGCAGGGAGGGTGGAA
>PVIW01015771.1:0-18758 GCA_004026585.1 Noctilio leporinus | reverse complement strand
CCTCAGGGCGAAGGGCTGAATCGTGATCATAGCGAACGCGTCCTCGCTTGCTCGTGGCTTGTTGGAGGCCATGCTCCCTGCCCCCGCCCGCCACCCATCCTCCAGCTCACTCCAGTTCCTGCCCCTGCGCGCAGTTTCTTCCGCCAGAACTGTCCCCGTTCCCTCTTGATTTGTTGAAGGCAGTTCCCCTGGGCAGTCAGCCTGGCTTGGGAGCCTCCCTCGCCTCCCAGAGTCCCCTGATCTCTGCTCTGCTGGTCCTCACCTGGGGTCGTCGAGTCACCTTGGACTGCAGGGCCAGCGGCAGGGCCACCGGCTTGCTCCAGGGGCGCCTCAGCCCCTGGCGGGGAGCCCGGGCCAGAAGCGAGGAGGCAGCGGGGAGGGAGGAAGGGAGGGACAGGTAGCCATGCAGGTGAGCAGAGTGGAGGGTCAGGGGCGTTGCTGGCAGAGGAGGCCCGCTGAGGGGTGTCACCAGGGCCAGGGTCTGGAAGTGGG
Organism: Noctilio leporinus; assembly: GCA_004026585.1. NCBI lineage: Eukaryota > Metazoa > Chordata > Mammalia > Chiroptera > Noctilionidae > Noctilio > Noctilio leporinus. The sequence continues at coordinate 18,266 of PVIW01015771.1, read as the reverse complement.
AGGCACCCGAAGTTCAGTGGAAGACAGAGAGGACCCAGACGTGAGGATGGGGGTCTGAGGGCCACGGAACTGCCCAAAGTTCCCCAGAAAGGCCCAGCTTTCCCCGAACCCCAGCTCGTCTGCAGGGGGAACATGTTAGTTGGGAATCCACTCCCGGGGCTGATCCCCAGGACGCAGACGGGAGAGGGGCTGGGGCACACACAGCTGTGGGCAGGTGCCCCCTGCCCTTCCCGGCTGCCTCCGCTCCCTCCTGTCTCCCCAGGGACGTGTGCTGGGCTGCAGGGCCCCGGGGCGCCGGCAGTGGGTGGGGGTGCTGGCAGGGAGTGGCTGCGGGGGTCCCTGGTGGCCTGGCCGCGTGCTGGTCAGACTGCTGGCCCCCAAGGGCTCCACTGCCTGCCGCGCAGGGTGGGTGCAGGAAATGAAATGCATTCTTGGGGCCCTCCAACGCGCGACCTCCGGTGAAAGCTGGCACGTGACTTCCCTCGGTCCGTAGTCACTGCCTGGGTGAACATGAATATTCTTTCCTGAACGGGGCACCCCTTCATGCGAGATGGGGACCTCGGAAAGGGACCGGTTTTGCACCAAAAAATGAGGAAAAAAGGGCTGTGGAGAGTGGGGAGCCTGAAACACCAAGAGATTCAGGGGTGTCCCGTAAGTGCGGTGATAGGGAACGAGGTGGGGACTCCTGACCAAAGGGAACGTGAAGACTGCGGCTTGGAGAGGGGTGACCGTTTGCCCCTGAGGTCCTGCTCAGGCTGTGCGGATCGGCCGCAGGCGTCACGGTGATGGGGCTCAGCCGGCGCCTCCGGTGGGGTGAGCTGGGAGAAAGGAGCCCTGGGCTTGTCACGTCCCTTCCCGCTCAGGGTAGCTGGGAACAGGCCCCCATCCCAAGTGCAAGGCGGGGAAACCCAGGCTGCAGCCGGCTGAGCTGCCCGGGGCCTGTTTTCTTCACGCCACCCTGCGTGCCTCTCAGGGGGAACGGACCCCCTGTAGGGACCCCAGATGCTCCAGCTGTCTGTGTGGGGACGGCATCCATCGCCACCTGCTGTTAACGGAAGCAGAGGCTGCACCCAGAAACGGGTGGCGTTGAGGGGGGCGGAGGCGGGGAGGTGCCTGAGGGTGGACATGGCCCCAGGGCCCGCGAGCTGGGACCCTCACTCCTCGCTGCTGACGGGCGTGGTCTGCGCAGGGGACGCCGGACGTTTCTTCGCTGGTCTCTGTTTAATTGTGTGTCCCCCAGAAGGCGATAGGCCGCAGGAGGTCTTCCAGGAGGCCCCCATCAGGCCTCGTTCTTCGTCCTGGTGCCGTAACGGAACGGACGAGAGAGCCGTTCAGCGGCTCTGCGCCACGCAGACGCTGGCCCCAGGTGGTGCCAGCAGGTGTTTGGGGTTCGGTGAGGCCGTGCACGTGAGGCCCCACGGAGGGACCCCCGTCCTCCTAGGGAGAGAGTCCAGCGCGCTTGCTTGCACTCCCGCAGCCCCGTCAGGTCCGAGAGGCGGGAGGAGGGCTCCCCCCAGAGCTGGCCACCCCGACACGCTGACCTCGGACGTCCGGCCCCCAGCGCAGTGGGGAGCACGTGTCTGTCCGCTCAGCCGCCAGCCGGTGGGTTTGGTTACCTGCCCGCTTACCTGCAGGTCCCCCTGTGAGCGCGCAGCGCACGTCAGGCGGGCGTGTGAAGAACACCTGTGTCGCAGGCTGGGTTAGGTCGGAGGGCGTCGGAGACCCGCTCAGTCCGCCCTGGGGGTCCCGGTGGAGGAGAGGAAGAGGGGACCCTCCCAGCGGAGGGGACAGCGTCCACCGAGGCAGGAAGGCCCTGAGGGCCTGTGCGCACTCTCGCGGGGCAGACGCAGCCCTTCAGAGCCTCCTGCCGGGGTGGGTTGTCACCGCTTTGGGAGTTGGTGTCTGTGACTGTGCTGTCACAATGGGAAAGGGGAAGCCCGCAGAGATTTTAATTTAAACGGCGGTTGAAGTTTTAAATGAAAACGGGACCAGTTTCCTCTCCGGGTCACACACCGTGAGGACCCCACATTCATTTCTCTGAAACAGCCGCGGAAGGAAGGGCTCATTTCCCAAACCAAAGCCAGCGCCCCTCTCCCAAGGGTGTGGACCTTGATGGACAGACAGGCCTTTCCCGAGACGTGAGGCAGACTTGGGAAGAAAGCCAGCTGGCCATCGGGGGGAGAGGTCTCCCCCATAAACAAAGCTCAGCCCCCACTCCTGCGGTGAATGTGGAATCACCAAGGGGCAGGGAAATTCTGCCTCCATGGCGGGGGGGCTTCCATTACTTTCATACACAAACCACGTACAGACACCTTCAGCATCACCCACCTCCTTCCTGTCACCTGGGTGAATGGAACGCCCAGACCTGGACCCCCAGGGAGACGCAGAAATGTTCGTTCCGGTGCCGTGAACCTTTTTTATCCACAGCTGGCTTCCCCCCGAGGAGCACGTGTGGTAACGACCACCATCTTTCCCGTGATGTTCTTTTTAAGTGAAAAGAATCAACATTAACTTTATTTTCTGGACATTATCACGCTCGTTGGAGAAGATTGGTGCCTCCCTAAGGGTAAGGGAAATGGAAACGGGGAGTTTTCGCCCCGCACGATTGAGGATCCGATGTGTTTCCCACCAAAGCTGCGCGTCGCCGTCCCGGGGTCCCTGTGGGGAGCTGGTGCTGGTGGAGACGGCCCCCTGCCCTCCGCACCCTCGTCTCCTTGGGGAAGCGATCCCCCCGCGTGGGGAGCTCCGTGTCCGGTGCCGTCTGCGGGGTAGCCCTGTCGGCTGAGTGGGGCCCCTCTGGCCTGGCTGGCGGGTGGGGAGGGACGGAGTGGCAGGGCTGGACCTGTTTCTATAAGAGCAGCCTTTCCTCTCCACTCAGACCCCGGGGACGGGGCAGGAGAAGGGGGTGGGGGGAGACCTGTGGCTCCACTGGGCCGGACGGAGCTTTCGACTTTCAGGAGGGAAGAAGTGTCCTGTTGGCTCCTGAGATTGTTTCTTTTTTTGAAGTTTGCATGTGCGTTTGGAGAAGAGGAGAAGGAAGAAAGGAAATGGGGGAAAGCCTTGCAATCCGCAGACAAAGGTTTCCTGGTGAAAGATCGGTTAATGGGGCAGCCAGGACGCCTGAGGTTTCCCCCGTGGGTGGCTCCGTGTCCCCTCTCACGACCTGCTCCGGAGCTTGTCCTGGAAGCCGAGGCTGATGAAAGGCGGAAGGAGCTTGCCCGCCCGTGCAGGGCCGTGTCCCGTTCTTCCCAGGCAATTTCCGTCTCGAAGAATCACAGAGAGGCCAAGTGTCCGCGGAAGGGTCGCTGGCCTCATCTGCCGTGAACGGGGTGGCGTTTGGGGTCCTGCCCACCTGCGCCAGTGGCTCAGCAGACGCCCCACCTGTTGGGGGGGTCCTGCCCACCTGCGCCAGTGGCTCAGCAGACGCCCCACCTGCCGGGGGTCCTGCCCACCTGTGCCAGTGGCTCAGCAGACGCCCCACCTGTCGGGGGTCCTGCCCACCTGCGCCAGTGGCTCAGCAGACGCCCCACCTGCTGGGGGTCCTGCCCACCTGCCAGGAGAGCTCCGCCCGCGGCTTGGTCCCTGTCGTGCTCAGGCTGCAGGCTGGCTTCCCCAGGGAGCTGTCTCTGTCTGTCTTCTCAAGATGACAGGTGATCCCCCAGCTTCCCCCAGGGAACGTGGGCTCCAGATTTCATTCTCCCGTTTCCCCATGTCCATTGTCTGCGGCCTCTCCCCCCAGTTCTTCCAGCTGCCCCTCAGGATCAGTTGTCTGTCTTTCTCTTTCGTCACCAGCGTATTGGTCCCGGTTGGTGCCATTGGGGTTCCTTCGACTCCCTGCGTCTCTCTCTGCTTAGAATCAGCTGAGTCGCCTTTGCTTGTTGCCGCCTGCCTTCCAGAGCCTCATCACCCTCTTTCTTTAAAATTGCCTGCCATCCTCGGGGCCCCACACGGCTGCGGGGAAGCTGGAAAACCCCCGGGTCACGTTTCAAAGCCACGCCAGGAAATTCTAAACGTGTTTTGGAGTCCGGGCTAATGCTGTGGGATTACGGAGACTTATGAACCGCATTCCGCGTTTTTCCTCGGTGTTCTCACCGCAACGGCGGAGGGGCCGACTGGCTGTCTCCTCCTCCCGGTAGCAAAGGTCCACGGACCCCCAGGGACGGGGACTAGGTGGCCCGCCCGGTTTCCCTCTTGAAATCTCCCGGGACCCCGGGACTGTTAAATGCTGGCACTGCATCTTCTTTTTCATGTTTTCCCCCCCAAGTTTTGGGATAAAACAATGGGTTGTATCTGTCCGGCAGGGAATTTATGCCGAAAATACAGTGTCAACTCCTGTGACATAGTTCACCTGACCCCGGGGCAAGCTGAGGGGTGGGTGCTGTTCCTACAGACGATTCGTAGACAGGAGGCCCTGCGGGGAGGGGGCAGGTGCTCTGTAGGGGTTGTGACCCGCTTGCAGGTGCTGAACTCCTCCCCAGGGAACAGAATTCTGGAGCCGGTTTAGTCAAAGGCCGGTTAGTTTCCATGGAAACCACTTGCTGAGCCCTGGCCTGGCTGCACTCGTCCCGGCACCGTCTGTAACAGACGGACACCTGCTGCCTGTAGTGTGGCCCCCGCCAGGCGGCGGGAACCGCAGGGACTTGGAATGTTTGTCATTACAGTGGGTGACGACAAGAAGTCTCATGTCTCAAGGGCTCCTGGAAGAACAACTTTGCCAGAGGCTTTAGGGTTGGTCCTCCCGAGCCCCTGCTGTCCTGTAAGGGTTGCATTCCGCAGCCTCCCTGCCGCGTTCCGCACCGTTTGACACACACACACCCCCCCGTGGCATAGGGACGCAGGCTCAGGAGTGTGCCCACGCCTTCCCGGTGTCTTCTTCTTCCCCGCCCCAGGGGGTACCTCCGCTGTCCCCCCTCCTGCGCCTCGAGGGCCCTTCTTTGGCTTCTGTAACTTGTTTGCTGGGCCTGCGCAGCCCAGCCGGCTCACTGCTGCTTTTCTGTGACTTTCTGAGTAACCCTCTGACAGTTTGGGAAAAGAAGAAAAAGGTCCCAGGGCAGCATTCTTCAGACTTGCACACTGTACGGTCTTCTTGTAGAGGAAGCACATTCTTGGCAACCCCTGCCCTGGACCCATTTTTATTTCAAGTTTATTTGCTGTTCACGAGAAGAAAGTTGACCTCCTCTTATTTACGGCTCTGTACAGACACAAATGAGAAATGATTTATAAGTTAAGTAGAACCAAGTCTAGAAGGACCCCCGGTGTTCCTAGGAGCCCCACGGTGGCATGCATGGCTCTGCCGCACCAGGGCTGAATTGCTGAGCACGGTGGGAGTGGAGCCCTCACTGCCGGCGGGGTGGGCTCTGCGTGGCCGGCTGTCCGGGGACCCCCACTTCTGGCCCCTGGCCCCGTGGCTCTCACACTGGCGTGAGCGTCCAAAGCCTTGGCGGGGTTTGTGAGCCCGGACTGGCCAGCCTGGTTCCTGGGTCAGCAGGTCTGGGGTGGGCTGAGGGTTTGTGTTCTAGCAAGTGTCGGGGTGACGCTGCCTCTGTCTGAGGACCCCCTGCGGGAAGCGCTGCAGGACTCGGACCCTCCCACGGCCGGAAGCCTCTCCTCTCTCGCTGGCCTGACAGCGAACGGGTAGAGGTCGCGGGCTGGTGAGCAGATGCAGCAAAGCGGGCTGCGGCGTGGATGGTGTTGGTGGCTGTCCGGGGGTCTCCAGTGCGCTTGGCGAGACCCCTGGAATGCGCCCGGGAGCCTCCGTCTGAGGACTGCGAGAGGGTGGGTACAGCGGCCTGCGGCAGCCTGCCCTGTGCGCACCAGGCTGGGCGGCGTGCGGTTCCAACGTCAGGGTCCCCGCGGAGCCAGGTGAGCCGGGCAGGGTCGCCTGGCCCTGCCCCACAGCCTCGGGCGGCAGCGTAGACTTGGCTGGGTGCGGGGAAGCCCCCCTCGCGCGCGGGGTTGCCGTGAATGGAACCGCTGCAGGGAGGCTGGAAGCAGCTGGGCCAGCAGCTGTTTGTGGTCCCCAGCAACAGCTCTGTGGGGCCGCTGTCACCCGGGCGGCCTCGGTGGGACGGGGCGTCGGCGTGTCTGGACGGGGGGGCCCGTGGGCTGGTTTGAGCGACTCCGTGGCTCTTTGGAGCCCTTGGCAGCGGTGTCTCCTCCTCTTCGGGAATTCGCATCGAAAGGGTACCAGGCTCCTTGGGCAGGAAAAGAAACCCCAAGAATACACTGCAGCTTTCTAGGTTGGCTTTGGAGGGGGGCCTGGCGCCCGCCCAGGGGGTATTTGGACCCCCCGCCCCCGAGAGGCCAGGCCGGGCGGGGGCGGCGGGCGCAGCGAGGCTGGGGGCACCTCCCCTGCAGGGGGCTTTCAGGCTCCAGGCTGGGCCAGAGGTCAAGGGAGCAGTGGCGCCCGGTGTTGGGACCTTTCCTTCACCGCTGCACAGGTGCCCGGCGTGCTGGCTGGGCGGTGACGCGTGTCCCCCGGGGCCCTGCCCTGTCCCAGCTCCACCTTGTCGGGTCCACTCGGGCAGCCGCACGGGACAAAACCACGTGTATTCGAGGCTCCCGCCAGGCCCCGGGTATCTCTCGTGACATTTGGTCTGGACGTCCCGGCAGAGGGACGGGGTGCGGTGTACCCTCCCCAGGGAGCTCCTGGGGGTCTGCAGACACCCCTGCCCCCCGCCACCCTGGGCCCTGGACACCACGGCCGCACCCTCACCCCACCCAGCCTTTCACCGTGGCCGCCACCGGTGGTGCTGAGCACCCCAGAGGGTCTAGAGAGGGACCAGGAGGAACGTGGCCACGCCCTGCCCTCCTCTTCCGGGGGCCCCGCTCACTCTGGCGCCTCTCTTTTCAGAGGCGTGAACATGTACGCCATGCTGACGGGGACCCTGCCCTTCACGGTGGAGCCCTTCAGCCTCAGGGCTTTGTACCAGAAAATGGTGGACAAGGAGATGAACCCCCTCCCCACCCAGCTCTCCACAGGTAGGTAACGTGCCTGCCGGCCCAGCACCGGCACGAGGGCCCCGCCGGGGTGGGTGTGGGGACGTGGGGACTCCCCACCGCGCCCGGCGCTTCCTGGGAGTGACACAGGCCTCCGGAGCCGCTGCGTCTCCCGCCCCGTGGCCTCCACTGTCCCTTTCCTGTTGGAATTCGAGCTCCTGGCGCCCTCCCCCTGCTGAGAACACAGCCGAAGGCGGAACAGCCGCCTCCCTGCCCCAAGACTCCCCGTGCCAGAGTGTTGCCTTGGAGAGCAGCGCTGGGAACCGCGTCTCCGGGGGCCTCCCGGGTGGGTTCCCCGTGAAGAAATGTTGGTCCGACTCCACGTTGGTCTGGACGTGCGTAGCTGTCTGGGTGTCTGGCCGTTCCAGCAGCTGTGTGTCTGTCTGGGCGTTCATCTCAGGCCCCCATTTCAGTCCACAGTCACGGGAGGGTTTGGTCTCCAGCCCAGGAAATCAGCCCACGCGGGGTTTCGTTTGGATCCCGAAGCGCATAGAGTCCATGGTGTCAGGCTGGTCTTGACGGCGTTTAACCAGCTCCTCAGACTTAACGAGCCCCCTGAGAGCAGGCCGGTGACCCACCCAAAGAAGGCAGTGACTTCTCTTGGACTTCGGATGCCTGGTTGAAACAGCATTTGACCTTGCGTGTGGCCACACGTGTGTCTCTGAGTCGTGAAGCTGGCCCTGGATTTAGGTTTGCAGAGCAGAAGTGGGTCCCTGCCTCCCAGGACCCGACGTGCGCCCTCCTGCGCCCCTGCTGGGCAGGACAGGCGGGGAATGAACATCAGTAAACGCGGGCTGTTCAGGGGCTGCCAGCGTCAGGAAAGCAGGAGGCTGGAGAGCGAAGAGAGGCGCTTTTTGTTTGTCGTGTTTTGAACGAACACGGTTTCCAAGAGCCTTTGTGCCGTGGGGCACCCGTAGGCCACCTGCAGTTGTAGGAAACTAGGGGTGCGACCGTCCTCCCCCAGGCCCCGCCTTGGGGACGTGTCGGGCAGCCACAGTGTAGAGCGACCGCCAGGACGGTGACACTGACGAAACCCCTGACCGCATTCACATGCGTGTGCGCATGTGTGCGCGTGCCGGTGGTCTGGGCAGTCTGCCTCCCGTGGGGATCTGCACGCCCGCTCGGCCAGGGCCTGGGGACCCTCCCTGCCTGGAACCCCCTCACCCTTCAGCCACCACCCTGCTCTCCGGCCCTGTGATGCTGCCACCTCAAAAATGCTACGTAGAGGCCGTTCCCACTCAGCTTAATTCCCTCGAGACCCGTGCAAGGGACTGCCCGTTTCTGTCCCATTTCCTTCCCCTTCCAGAGCGGAATTCCCGGTGGAGACGCGGCCCCGTGCGTTTAACCCTTTGCCCACCGAAGGGCGTTGGGTTGCCTCCAGCCTTGGGCTCTCATGAAGCTGCTGCCAACATCCGTGTACAGGGTTCTGTGTGGCCATGTTTCCATCGTCCGGGACACATGCCTGCGGGGGGAACTGCGGGCCAGGCAGGAAGCCACGTGGCGTGAGGCCTGGCCGGGTCCCCAGCTTCCCCGCCAGCCCCCGGTTCCCCGTGGCTCTGACGGTGACGAAGGTGCCTTGTGGTGAGCAAGGTCTGGTGTTGGCAGATGGACTCAGTGTCCCGCCGCAGCCTCTTCCCGGGTTATGTTGTTGTAGCTGCTGCTTCTCCCAGCGTGTTTCCGGGGTTCTGCTCCGGGAGCAGAGCCTGTTCGTACCGTAGCAACCGCAGTAGGAGGGTGTCTGTACCCCTGTGTCTGCAACGGGAAAGCCCTCTGAACCCCGGGGGGAACGCGGGGACGTGGAGAGCTGCCCTGCATCGTGTTAGTCAGGTCGGGGACGTGCAGCAACCGGCGGCCACGTCCCAGGGGCCCCACGTCCCAGTTACGCATTTCCCACTCCCCCCTCGTGTGTATCGAATGCGGGGGAGGGTCCCAGACCAATGGAGCCAGAGCGCCTGGCTTCCTCAGACACGTCACAGGAGCACGTGCAGCCCTACTGTGTGCCTAGAAGGCAGAAAGCCCGCAATGTCTGCTGCACAGCATTCCTGGGAGGAGGAGGAGGAGCAGCCCGCGTGGTCCCAGGGGCGGGTCGCCAGGGAGACCCGGGGAGAGTCAGCCTCGTTCCTTCAGAACCAGCTGCCTTCCCCCCGGACCCGGGAGGGTGGGCTGTGAGTGCTGACGGTGGGAATTAAATGAACCTGAAGTGGAAGTTGCAGCCCACACGGAGTTAAAAGCTATTCCATGTAGATGCAGCAGAAGCCTCCCCAGCGATGAGCTTCCGGCCCGAAGCTCCGTGGGCTCGTTCCAGATCCTCCCTTCCCCGGCAGCCCCCGTTCCCGCCACGCTGATCTCTTCCCCCTCCCACTCCCGGCCTCCTTGCACCAGCGATGCCATCGGGTGACCCCCGAGCACTAGTTTCCCAGCGGACGGCGGTGCTGCCGTGTCTCCAACGGGCACGTGGTGCCTTTCACGCGACCCCTCGTTCTAACAACCACGGGTGAGGGCTGCGCCTTCCCGCGCACCCGCGAGGGCAGAACTGAGTCTCCGTAAGAGGAAGCAGCTCTTTCGTTTTGAACTCACCTCTGCCTGACCCCCAGACCTGGGTTTCCTGGTATCCCGTACGCCCCTCTCCCTTTCCTCACGGTGTTGCGTCCAAGGTGCCCCACCCGGATGGGGTGGTATCAGCTGTTCCCTTTACGTTTCGGGTCGTATCAAAGTTGGAAAGTCCGAGGCTGAAGAGATGCCGCCTGGTTGAGTGCCTCACTACCACGTTCTGTTCACTGGGTGTTTCCCCGCCTCGTGTTTGTCATGAGCTCACCGTGTCTATCGATGAGAATACTTTTTAAGGTTGAGTTGAAAGAACTTCCTCCTGGGGGTGCTGGCCCTGCGAGTTCTCTGTGCGTCCAAAGAGCCGCCTCTCTTCTGCACGGACAGGTGCTCCCCGGCCCACGGCGGGGCCGTGTCCCCATCAAGCCACCGCAGGCGGACAGGCTGGGTGGACAGTGCCAGGCGGACAGGCCAGGTAGGGGGTCGGGTGCCCAGACCAGGCGGCAGCAGTGGCTCTGCCGTGTTCGTATGGTAACGGGGGACCCGGGGTGCTGACCGGCGCGTGCTACCTGGATGGAAGGAAAGGACTGCAGCCGTCTGGGAGCCGGTCAGCTGATTCTTGGACCCTGGCCTGTCCCCACGTGCCCCGCGAGGCTGCGTCCCTGCAGTGACCTTCCTGGGCTGAAAATGAAGCTGACTGGACCCTTCAACCTGAGGGTCCACACGAGAGGCGAGGGTCCCATCGGGGGCCCTGGGCTTCCACGTGGCGCGTGCCGGACCTTTGCTCACGGATGGATTGTAACTGGAGCCGCCGTTCGCGTGTCCTGCAGGCTGGCGCTGCCTGGGCCTGGTGGGCTCCGGCAGGTGGGAGGCATGGCCGCGTGGGCAGTGGTTTTCAAGGAGAGGACCGGAAAGAAAACAGGCCGCCCGGCCTGTGAGACTGGGTGTGGCACAGCGGGCCGTGCGGGGGGTCTGGTTTCCTTCCCGGGTGCTCAGCACCCGCCGTGAGGTGCAGCGGTTTCCCTCTCCTGTCCTGTCCGCGCCCCTTGGCGCTGACTGACGGGGAACATGTCTCGGCCTTTGGAGGCGGGACGCGTGGGGGCTGGGCGGGGGGCCCTCCTGCACCAGGTGCACCTGCAAACGGTGCCTTAGACTCGGACACGGGCCCTCAGGCCAGGGCTGGACCTAGGTTTGTGCCGTGTCGGCGGCCTCAGGTCTCAGGGTCTGGTTTTCCTTATCACGCGTGTTTCTGGCTGGCGCCCCGCAGGAGCCATCCACTTCCTGCGCTCGCTGCTGGAGCCCGACCCGGCCAAGAGGCCCAACATCCAGCAGGCTCTGGCGCACCGCTGGCTGCAGGAGAGCGACGCGGGCCGGGCGCCGAGTGGCGTCACCTACCCCAACAGGTGAGCGGGGCTCCGCGCAGGGTCACCTACCCCAACAGGTGAGCGGGGCTCCGCGCAGGGTCACCTACCCCAACAGGTGAGCGGGGCTCCGCGCAGGGTCACCTACCCCAACAGGTGAGCGGGGCTCCGCGCAGGGTCACCTACCCCAACAGGTGAGCGGGGCTCCGTGCAGGGTCACCTACCCCAACAGGTGAGCGGGGCTCCGTGCAGGGTCACCTACCCCAACAGGTGAGCGGGGCTCCGCGCAGGGTCACCTACCCCAACAGGTGAGCGGGGCTCCTCCGCGCAGGGGCCCCTTCTGGGCCTCGGGCCATCCCGGGAGCCGCCCGCATGGGGGCTGCCCTGGGTCCAGGCCCTGCGACCACTCGGCCCGGATGGGACCTTCCGCGCCCAGGGGGTGTGGACACGGAGCGGGAAGGGAAGAGGACAAGGGCCCGCGCTGTTCGCATCGGCGCCTCTGGGTGCCGGGTCCACGTCGGCATCGGTGCTGTTCCCTCTTCCCCGGAAGCGGCGGGTTTCCGGGTGGGGGAGGTATCGCGACTGGGCCCCGCGGCGTGTGAGTGGCCCCCGGGGCTGACCGCCCCCCGCGCCCCAGGGCCTCGCTGGCGGACCTGAGCTCCAGCGTGGTGCTGCACATGACGGAGAAGCTGGGCTACCGCAGCAGCGACGTGGTCAGCACCGTGCTGGCCAACCGCGCCTGCCACATCCTCGCCGTCTACTTCCTCCTGAACAAGAAACTCGAGCGCTACTTGTCAGGGGTGAGCGGGGCCCTCGTGGGGAGGAGCCGGGGTCGCGGCCGGGTGGTGGGAAACCCACCGGCCACCTGGTCCCAGCGGCGTGCGGACCAGCTGGCCCTGGGCCGCAGGTGCAGCTCTGTCTGCTTTTGGACCCGGGAGCTGGGGCTCCTCTTGGGGGGAGGGGCAGATGAGCAAACCACCAGAGTGGGTCCCCTGCACAGCAGCTCTAGTGAAGTCACTTGCTCTCTGCTCGGGCCCCGGGGCCCGGCTTTGTCACAGGGTTTCTTCCTTGCGCAGGGCGCGGCGTGGGGACCACCGGCCTGCCCTGCAGAGCCAGGGACAGCACAGCCGCTGCCTCTGGGCTCCCCCGGCGCCCCCTGCCCTGGGCCGTCCTCGGAAGGGGCTTCCCGGCGGTGACCTGGGTTGCCAGCCGCACGGGGCAGCCGGAGCCCAGCCCTGGTGTAAAGATGAGTCTGAACCGGCGTTTGCTTCCCGTGAGTTAAGCGTCTCCTCTTCTCCCCGGCAGAAATCCGACCTGCAGGGGAGTCTCTGCGGTAAGACCCAGCTCTGCCCGGACAGGTGCAGGCCCAGCAAGGACCTGTACGAGGTGAGCGGCCCCCAGGGCCTGGGGCTCTGGCACCCTGGCTTCCCGTCGCTGGGGTGGCGGGTGGGAAGGCTGCGGTGGCCGTGGGGCTGAGGAGCACCCGCCTGGCTGCGCTCCGAGCCGTGGCTCCCGGAGGCCCCCGGGTTCAGGCCAGGCCCGTCCTCAGCCGTGGCTACGGGACGCCCCGCAGTCCCCGGCCTCCCTGGCCAGATGGCGCCCGTCATTTCAAAGCTGCGTGGATGGTTCCGTGGGGCAGTCAGGGTGGGAAACCGCTGTCCAGCTGCCCAGAAAGTAAAGGTGACCAGCTCAGCGTCCAAAGCGAAGGTGCCAGTTGGCGCCGGAGGAAAGGGGAGGAAGGGAAAGGCGAGGATCCGAGCGAGGTTTTCCAGTCTGCCGGCCCCGAGGCCACCTGGCAGCCGCCTGGGAGAAAATACAGAGGTTCTTTGATCTCACAGTAAAGACGAGCGTCACCTGGCAGGTGGCCCCAGGTGGCCCCAGGTCGGCCCCCACCTACACGCTCGTGATGAGGTTGTGCCTGAGAGCCTGGGTCCGGGGGCAGGGACCCCAGCGGCCTCCCCCCACCCCACTGTCGGCCATCTCAGGGGTTTCCCTGGGGACCCCCTCCAACCCCTCCAGAGCCTCCTCCTCTCCTCTTCACCTGGGGAGGAATCGGAAAGGGACACCCCCACCCCTGTGCCCTGCACGGGTTTGCGTGAGCGTCAGGCTGGGGCCAGGCGGTCCCTGGGCACCATGCTGGGCCCCCTGCACCACCGGGGCAGTGGGACCGGCCGGGACAGCAGCCAGTGATGCAGGTGCGGGAATGAGAGTGACAGGAACTGGGTCGGGCACCTGAGCCCCGGGGCCGGGACATGGTGGGTGTCCAGTCTAGACCCAGCCTGGGGGGCAGCCCAGTTCAGCGGGGCAGAGAGGAGAGACCTGGTGGGAGAGGATCCAGCGTCGGTGACGGTGCCCAGGCAGGACACAGGAAACCCAGGAGGTGGGGCGGCCGGGGCGGCCGTGGGCAGGGTCACGCGGGAAACGGCCAGGGGTGTCCGCTGAGCAGCTGTCGTCCCAGGACCTTCGCGACCTCGGCCTGGTGGCAGTGGGACAGGTGGAGAGAGGCTGCGGAGGACACCTGGATTGGGGGTCCCTGTTGACGACTCTCCCAGTGAAGGGGGCGGTTGTGGCCTCAGCTTTCGGGGCTGGTGAGGGGCCCCGATGCCGTGAAGCCAGGGTGGGCCTGGCCTTGACCCCGGGAGACGGGCGTCCGGCACCTGTAGCATCAGGGTGGTGGGTGTGCGGCTGAGCAGGGCCCGGGCGCGGCGGGGACTCACCTCTCCGGCCAGTTGCCTACTGAGCCTCCTCTTGTGCAAGAGGGGGTGTCCTCATCCAGCCTGCCTGAAACCAACCCCAAACCCTGTTCTGTCTCCGCATGGCAGCCCCCTCAGCCCGGGCAGGGACCCAGGTGTGTTTTCGTTTCTTCACCCCAGAGCTGGTCTGTCACCAGGTTCTTCTGCCCACCTGACCCCTGCAGTTCCCGAGCCCCCTCCTGTCCTTTTGCTCTCCCCAGCCCTGGGCCCTGGACCTTGGCTACAGCTCCGTCCCCCCTGGACCACAGCCCTTCCCTGCCCAAGCCCTGGAGGGCTTCCTGAACCCCAAGGCAGACGTGGCTCGGTGTGGTGGCTAGAACGTAGGACTCGCTGGGCGCCCCTTCCCGGGTTCCCACTTGACTCTTCAGGGCCCAGGTGCAGAGCAGACCGACCGGCTGACAGCCCCTACGCGTGCCCTGGGTGCCCTGGGTGGCCTGAGTTTCCCTTGGACGAGCATTTGAAGTGTCAGGACCGTCACGGGAGAGGGGCTTCCTGTCCCACCCGGGTGATGATTTCATTTGGCCCCAAACCCACCGTAAGCGTTGCAAGTGACCGTTGGAATGTTGATCAGCCGGGGTTTCCACAGGGAACTAGGGGAACAGCGTTTCTGTTCCGTGACCCCCCCACCCCATTTGTATCTCCACTTGCGGCACCACCCCCGCTAATTACGTGACAGGAGGTGCCACTTACCTGACTTGCCCCTGTGGGGATCTCGGGGTGGGCAGGCCGGCGGGCAGAGGTGGAGGGGAGTCTGCAAGAACCTGGATGTTCGGGTACGGGGCCCCCTGGAGACCTGCGGGTCAGCCGGCCCAGGAGAAGTGGCGGGTGGTGTCTGGGGGTCCCGCAGCCCCCAGGCCAGTGGGGGCGTGGCCCCGGGGCCTGGCCCACATGGAGCCCAGGCAGCCCATGTCCTCAGTTCCACTTCTTTTCTCCCAGGAGACAAAGGAGCTGAAAGGCCTGGAAAAACCTTCCCTCTTGGGTTTCAGGGCCGGGACACAGGGCTCAGCCACTGTCTCCACCCCCTCTCCCTGTCCAAGGCAGACGCAGGTCTATAAAAGTGGGGCGCCTGTCCCCTCTGAACCCCCTGGGTGCACACCCCAGGGACTCCTTGTCCTGAAATGGAAAGGGAACCCGTGAGGACCAAGGGGGCAGGGGCCTGGCAGACGTCACTCTTAAACCGGCTTAGAGCTACGTAGAGCCTCTTCTGTTCAAGTCCTTGCCCATCGGAGCGCGTAGAAGGACGTCAGGGAGAACAGGAGGGCTTCCCGCAGTGTCGAGGGAGCCTGAGGTTTGGGGTGAGGGCTGCCGAGATAAAGGGGCCCAGACGGGGGGCTTAATGGCACCTGGACTGGCCCCCGAGCGGGAGGGCCCCTGTCCCAGGCCTCCTCCCGGCGCCTGGTGGGGACCCACCTTGGACTCGTGACTGGTGGGAGCGTCACCCCAGCCTCCCCCCGTCATTACGTGGGGTCCTCCCTGCGTGTGTCTCGGGTGCAGCCCCCCGTTTATAAGAACGCCATCGTACGGCGTGGGTGCCCCCAGCGACCTCGTTTTAACTTGGTTACGTCACGGTAACACCAGCCAGCCCCTTCGAAGGCGAAGGTCAGTGAATGTGCAGCTTCAAAGGGGCCCCGACGGGCGCGTCCTGGGCCGTCCTCAAACACGGCCCCGTTCTCAGGACCTGGGGACCCCACCGAGGGATCGGGGAAACAATTCCACCCGTCCTGGGGACGAGAAGTGTGCGGTGAGAATAGTGAAGTGTCCCCTGCGTCACTTCACAGCCGCGGCAACGTTTTAAGATGAAGTTTCTCGAGCACGTGGAGCTGTCAGAACTCGGAGGGGTAGTGGCCGGGGGGACCCGAGCCGGGGGGGCCGGAGCACGTCCAGGTGCCGCTGGTTTCGTTTCTTGACCTGGGTGCCCTTTGAGCAGGCGCGCTGGCCGTCCCGAGCGCCCCGCCGCTGAGCAAGTGCCCGGGCCGTGCGCCCAGCGCACCTGCTTCGCAGTGACCTAGGGGCCTGGTTCCCGGCACAAGCACTGAAATGAGCAATTCCCGAACCCGTGCTAGGGAGGCAGGTGAGGGGAACTGGCCGGAGGGGCTTCTGGAGTTGCTGACAGGTGCCGCTTTCCGCAGGGCTCCCTGGACACGTGGGCGAGGGACCTGGAGCTCCACACTGCGCAGGTGAGGCCCGGGGCCGCGGGGCAGGAGGCGGGAGCGGGACCATGTCCGTCTGCCCTTCTGTCGCTGCCCAGTCAGGCGTCCGGCTCTCGGCCGGCAAGGGCTTGTCTTGCAGTTTCTGGGCTGGAAACAGGAAACTCCTCGGTCCTCCCGGGAGCTCGACCTCATTTCACCCCTTCTGGGTTCCGCTGGCTTCTCTTCTTTAACGTTGTGATAAGTGTTCACAAAACCTCCTCTGCGGGCTGGGCCGACGCCCGCGCTCCGGGTCTGCAGGCCTGATGGTGAACCTCGCTCCTGCTGGCCGGGTGACAGTGGGGCTCAGCAGAGGCCGGATGAGAGCAGACGTGGCCAGAAGGGCAGTGGCAAGGCCACAAGTGAGCGCTGGCGTGACCAGGGGCTGGGCCTGCAGGCTTCGGGCTCGGTGGAGAATAATCCTGGGGTGACCTTGCTGGCCTGCAGGGCCCAGGCGCGTCGGGTGGGCCCCTGAGGGCGGGTCCCCAGGCCTCAGCTCAGTTGGGAGTTGGGAAGAGCCGGGTGTCTCCAATCTACTTGGAAAACTCTCGACCAGGAATCGCATTGTATTGGGTTGGTTAAAAAGACCACTTTGTTCCTTCGGTCAAATAAAAGACATTTCTCACTTTCACGGGTAACGGTTGATCTGGATGTTGTATAGCGATTCTCTCCCGCTGTTGGGTTCTGTGTGGGCAGCGGCCACTTCCAACACGGGAGACGCCCCACGGCACAGGCTCATTTGGCCAAAATGTCAGTAGCACCAAAAATTCCTCAACCCACGTTCGACAGTTTGAGGAGTCACGGCACCTTCTCCAGGGGCTGCACAATTGTCTTGCGTGTGGTTCGGCTGCATGTTTACCTTTCTTGCAAAAGTAAAGTCTCGCACGCTGAAGGTGCGCCTCTCCCATCTTCAATATTAAAATGGCTGCACAAAATTCACCAATTTTTATGTACTTTTAAATGCACACTGACAGGACAGTCGTCACAACACAGTGTAAAACCTTGTTCCACCCGAAGCGCAAGGCAGCGAAGCAGGACTAGAGCCGTTGCACACACAGAAAGAGACCAAACGCGCTGTCTGGCCGGTCCCGTGGTTTCGCGCGTGCGTCTGAGTACCTGTTCCCTTCTGATTTGAAGGATAAAAAGCCGAAAGAACAAGAAAAGAGAGGGGACTTTCTCCACCGGCCGTTTTCCAAGAAGTCGGATAAGACCCTGTCCCCACACAGGCAACCCCCAGCCTCACTCGTGACACAGGCGCAGGGCACCAGGCCGCTGCTGCGGGAGCGCAAGGCCACCAAGTGCGGCTTCCCCGACAAAGGTGGGTCTGCCCAGCCTGCTCCCCAGTCGCCGAATGAACTGTGTGGCCACCGTGTCCCCCTTGGGCGGCTGGTGACCCCTGGGACAGACACGATTCCCCTGCCTGCGGCAACCCAGAGACAGCCGCGGTCTGACTGTGTGCCGGTAGCCACCTATCCAGGGGAGGTTGAGAAAGCAGAGGTGGGGCAGGTGGGGAGGGGACAGGGCGGTGGCCTCACGCGTCCTTTGCTTCCTTAGGCGCAGAGTCCCTCGGCGGCCGTGGGATCTTCCGCAGAGCCCCAGATGCCCCTTGCGTGGCTTCCTCCTCCATGGAGTTCATTGCTGCCCCGCTGCCCAGGACCCCCAGGGTTGTCAAGAAAGGGGAGCCCCCTGAGCAGGGCCCAGGGAGCAGCAGCAGCGTCGCCCCCAGGGAGGACCCCCTGGCGCTGGACATGGTCCGCTCCTTCGAGTCTGCGGACCGCGACGGCCAGCTGGAACTGCTGTCCCCGGCCCACCACTGCGGGGCCCTGGGCTCCCCAGGGGGCTTGGCTCGCGGGAACCCTGGGGAGCGGGCGCTGTCCCCGGCCCTGCTGCCCGGAGGCCTGTCACCTCTCCAGACTCCTTTGCATCCCACTCTGGTCTCCTTTGCCCACGAAGATAAGAACTGTGCCCTCAAGGACGGGGGTGCGTGTTCCCCTCCGCTGGTTCCCAGCTCTGGCGCCGCGCCGCCCCTGGGGAGCCCCAACTGTGTGAAAAGCCGAGGCAGGTTCCCCATGATGGGCATCGGGCAGATGCTGCGGAAGCGGCACCAGAGCCTGCAGCCCCCCGCAGACAGACCCCTGGAGGCCACCGTGCCCTCGCTGCAGCCCTCGGCGCCCAGGGGCCTCCCCTTCGGCATGGCCGACGGTGTCCAGGGCCAGTGCTGACGGGGCCGGCGGTGGGACCGGGTGCTGCTAAGGACAGCGGTGACCAGAGCCTCCCCTGCAGCCTCCTCAGGGCCACAGGGCTCTGTCCTGCGTGCGGGCAGCTGACGATGGCCACCTCCTGCCTCCCGCAGCCCCACTGGCTCCCGGTGAATGTCCAGCCCCCGCCGGGGCCACTCCCATCACAGACGGTCCCCGGACCTG
>PVIW01015770.1:0-18701 GCA_004026585.1 Noctilio leporinus | reverse complement strand
TCCCTGTTGCCGGGGTGAGTCTCTCACACAGTCCCTCCCCTGCAAGAGTTCAATTCCGCGTTCCCTACGGCGTTCGCCCTCGCCGCCCGCACTTCACTGCTGAGACTTCCAGTCGCCAGGGAGCCTGAAACTGGCCCCGGTCAAACGCGCCCCTCTGGGCAGAGCCGCCCCTGCCCAGAGCCGACCTCGGCCCGCCGGCAGGTCGGTCGGGAACGCCTCACCTACTGTCCCGCTGGCCTCCTCTGCCTCTGGGCTGTGCTCCCCTGTGTCCAGATGTTGTCCGTTCCAATCCCTAGGGTCCTGAAGACGTCTCACGCTCCTTATCCTGTCCTCTAGCTGCTTTGGTACTTGAGAACACCATCAGCACTGCTCTCTACTCTGTCGCCATCTTCCCTCCTGTTATGTGTTTTAAAAATGCACTTATGCCTGAATTATAATGTACAGCAAAAAAAAAAATAAATAAATAAATAAAAAGAGAGAGAGAAAAAGTATTTCAGCACTCACATTTCTTGTTCTGATCCTGTAATCAGAGGTGAAAATAGATCTTTTATCTAAAAAGATCACTTAATGTGTTTTGTCTGATGATCAGATGTTCTAACTCTAAGGAAATTCCATTTCAGAAGAGGCCATTAGGCTTTGTAGTTACCCTCCACCCATCATTTCTTGCCTACTCTGACATCTCAGCTTCTGTATTTTTCCTAGTCCGTTTTAATGGACTGTTAACAAGGCCCTTTGTGGGGGGTCCTCAGTTTTAAAGAGCCCATTTCTGCTCGCTGTCAGGGATAACTTTATAACAGAGTTTGATGGAAAGGAATTTTGTTTATTTGAAGGTTATATATATATTTATACTAAAGGTACAATTATGGCATTAAATCCCACTCCCTTTAAAATACCCAAAATATATAGCCCTGTCTGATTAAGCTAGCTTTAAAATAGACAAGTACCATTTTTCAGATGTACAACAATTCACAGTTTAGCATTCCAGTTATAAATTCAAAGTTCCCAGAAGCTGTTATACCCAATTAGGAGAAGGTATTGCACACAGTCCCTAAATCTTATAGGGACCATGTTAAGTCCCTATCTTTGTGCAAGCTGCATGTCTCCCTTCCGCCATTCACCACACTTCCACACCCCCTGTCTCCCAAACCAGGTAAGTTATTTCCTCAGACATGTTTCTCAGGCCACAGATGTCTGCGTCTCTTCCAGGAGAGAGAGCAAGAGAGTCTGTGTCTTCCATGTCTACCCGAGGGAGAGTGAGAGATTCATGGTTTCCCCCTACTTTAAATTCCCTTTGATGTAATGTGTACAGCAAACAGTTCTGACCACTGACAGAATTTTGTGTAGTACTGTAAGCTTTTTCATCACTATCCTCTGAGTGAGGCCCCTCCTATTTTCTTGGCGTAAAAAGGGTGAAGGCTAGTCCAGTCCACTGAGCCTCACCCCACCCCACCCCATTTTTCAGACTGCTCAGTGGGGGATTTTGGCTTTACCACACTCTGTAAGAGAACCACCAAAGTAATTGTGTTCAAACATAAGTCAGCTTATGTCATTTTAAATAAGAGCTAAAGTTTTTAGCAGTGGCCTTTCAGGATCTACCTGAACCTTGATCCCTGTCTCTTCCTGCATCTGACCTCATCTCATACTCACTCATTCACCTGGCTCCCTCCTCAGAGCTTTTCTTGCATTCTCTTCCCCAAAATAGAGTGTAGCTGATTCTCCGTATCTTTATAGCCTTCAAAAGTTGTCTTCTCAGGTCTTCCCTGGCCACCCCTATTAGAGATAGTAATCTCCTTTTTCCTGGCAATCCCTTTCCTTTTTCTTTAATGCACTAATCACCATCTAGCAAAAATAAGTGAAAAACGTTTACTAATTTACATTGTGTATGTGTTTTATTATGTGCTGTCCCCTCGCTAAACTGTAAACTGTAGAAGGCCAGAATGCTTTTGTGTTTTATCTCTGCTATACCTGCAGGGACTGGACTGGTGTCTGCAACATGGTAGATGTTCAGGATATTCGAGTAGTAAATGAATAAATATCAGATTCTGTGAAATTTTTTTCTGTGTTGAAGTGGTAGTGATCCTAACACCACTGCACCTCTATAGTTTTCAAAGTTATTTTATAAAGATTAAGTTAATTTGTTTGATACTGAGCTTTTGAGAGAGAATCCTGGCAGGTATTAGACCAATTTTACAGGTGAAGAAAGTTAAGTTGAGAAGTTGTATGACTTTAGTTTAATACATGCTTCTTGAAAGACACTTTTAAGTTTGGAAAAATCAAGCTGGCATTTGTTAGCAGTGATTGGAATGAGTGTGCAGTGGAAAAGTAAGCAACTAGTTTTGGAAAGTGGGACCATGAAACTAAAATCAAAACACTGATATTACCTGGGGAAGAATTGCCCTAGAGAGCCTGGAATTTGTAGTATTTTACTAAGTGAGGAAAGGCTGGACCATGATTGGTCAACATAGATAAACTGCAAAAATGAAATTACTGAGGGAAGAGAAAAGATGTAAGTTTTAATGGAAATGATGACATTTAAACACCCCGAATATCTGCTATTGGTTGTAGAGTAGATTTGCCTGTGATATAATGACCAAACATGTGTAACTGGAGCCAGTCTATTCTAAGCACTTTACTTGGGAGATTCAAGTTACTACTATACTCTTCTGAGGCAGAGCTCATCAGAGTTTCCATTTAGCTGATATATACCTCAACTGTCATTTACAACTCAGCTGCTGCTTCAATGATTTCATGTGCCTGCCCATTACCCATGAAGTGGCATTGACCCCTCCTCTGGGAACCCCAGCCTCATGATTCACCAGTGAAAGGGTTAAAGCCTGATGGGCAGGAGTTCTGTATTTTATGCTGCTGGTTAAATATTTTCAGAACTGCCTGGTCACTCTTTCTGTCTTGCACAGAGCAGGAATTAAATCTGGGCAGGCCGTCTGGGGAGTTTGTACTGCCTCTTTTTCCTCAAGTGAAAGTCTAGAAACTCCAGTGGGAGTTATGTGGTTCTCTCTGGAACAGAACTCCCAAGGGACAGCAGGTGAACATTAAATGAAAGTGAATGTTGCATCTCTTAAAAATAAATTTAAATAAATATTTAACACCAGCAGTGAGTACTTAGCATCTGACAATATATTCATGTTTTTGAAATGTGTTTTTTTAATACCAAAAGATTTTGTGATATTTTCAGTTGTGCTTTTCCTAGTAAAACAAATTCTTTCCCCACCATTCCTTTTAGTACTGACTTCCCTATTCCTTATCTTACTGAACTGTGTCTCCATAGGCCTTTGTGCTCCCCAGTCTCTGGTGCCCATTTTTCTGTGGCACCACCATGGTGCCGTGCTCTCCCTGAATTGAGTACCTCATGATAAAGTAGATTCATCCTTGCCCAGGTTTCTCATGTTAACATTTTAAAGCCTTCCCTGAACTGGCCTATTAGCCTTGATTTCCACTGCTCCTCACTTTCATTCCTCCTCCAGGCAGCATGAGCTTGTCTTTTGCTTAGTTTCAGCCCTTTCTTGCCTTCAAGCATTTGTTCCTTATTCATGTGACTTCTCTGCTAGTCATTTCTTCCCTCATTCTTTTTTTAAAATATATTTTATTGATTTTGCTATTACAGTTGTCCCAATTTTCCCCTTTTGCGCCCCTCCACCCAGTAGCCCCCAATCCCTCTGGCAGTGCCCCCCTTAGTTCAAGTCCATGTGTCATGCATATAAGTTCTTTAGCTTCTTCATTTCCTCTATTCTTAACATCCCCCTGACCATTCAGTAATCACCAGTGTGTACTTTTTTTTCTCACATCCAGACAATTCACCATTTAATTATTGCCCTCTGTCAGCCACTTAAATCATATTAATACAAACTTTTCATTATTTCAAAATGCTTATGTTAATTCATTTGTTTAAAAAATTACTTTTTTAAGTACTGTCAATTGCAATATTACCAATTCATAGTGCCTGATCCAGAACCTTTTCTGGATCAGGTTTTTCACTGAAGTGCTAGCCCAATGAAGACCTAGGCAACACCCCATAACCAAACCCATCTGTGATTCTATAGGGAAGTGGTATGAGTTTTCATGCTAGGTGAGATACAGATAGATTAAACCTTTTACAAATTGAAGTCATATTGTATTATAAACTTAAGAAAAAACTTTGAATTTCATAATTATAATGGAAGTATCACTCTTTGAGAAACTTTGTCCAGGAAGCCTTCATTAATAGATTTCTTCAATAATTACAACTAAGTCCAAGGGACACTGTAAGACTGAAAGATGACCAAATAAATATTCTTGATCTCAGTGTTTTGCCTTTCTTCAAACATTAGTAGCTTGAATCTTCCAGTCATTGTTCTGCATGCTCTGTGGAGCATAGTTGAACAGTCTGGGAGTAGTTGGTTGCTATTGAATGGAGGCTTTTTGCTCAGGGGCCACTCAGGAGGTCTTCAGTGGCTGAAAGAAGCTTTTGTCACTGACTGAATCTTGTTTATTTTTATGTATACCTAAGATGCACTAGATCATGTTTTCATGTGCTTTTTGCTGGGATGCTGCTTTTCAATGATTTGTAACTGTTTTAACAGTCAGTCTAGCATTTAGGGCATGGGCTGTCCTGTGGGGATATTTGTTCCTCTCTGTTTAATTGTAGTACTTTATCTTCCTTAGCTGCAGGAAATGCATTTTGTCAAGCAGCCAAGCTCCATATGCAGCTTCAGAGCAAACATGATTCTGCTACCAGTTTTGTGGATGCTGGGAATGCTTACAAAAAGGCAGACCCTCAAGGTAAGACACACCTTTATCTAGGACAGTGATTTTCAACTCATGGCCATGGCACACCTGTGTGCCACAAGAATTTTTAAAATACTCAATAACTATTTTAGTCAGGGGTACTGACCTCTTTTCCCTTAGGTTATCAAATTAAAGAATGATAACAGCTAACACAATAGCTATCCATTGTGCATGAATCAAATGATAACATTGTTTTTGCCAGCTTGGCAAAAGATATATTTTTCCATGTGATGCAGAATTTTAGAAATTAGTTTATGTGTGCCATGAGATGAAAAAGGTTGAAAATACCTGATCTGGGACTATAGGTTGGTGACCTTTTCACAGGTTTATACTATTGTATCTTTTTAGCCTTGGTAAAAATAAATTTTTGTACTTTATAGTAACAGAGATTTTGGTAACTTTAGAAATTTTTCTTTAATCATTTGGAGCTTTAATAAGAAGATATGTTAAATTTGTCCTGGCTGCTTAGTTGCCTAACGTCATTTTCTTAAACTTTATTTATGCTGCATTTTGGAGAAGTTTTTGGAAGTTAGCTTTAATTTTATTGAAGACTTATTATATCCTAATTTTATGAATATGTATATTGCTTTTTAAAGGAAACTCCCATATTCCCTCACTCCTAGATACCTAATGATTTTTAAGATCCAGTTAATGGGAGACTGTAACATCTGATGGTTAATTTACACAGTAGTCATCTGACTTTTTAAAGTGTTTTTCAAAGTTGTTGTTTTAAGGAAAGAATGAAGTTGGGTACTTGAAGTAGTTAATATCATTCACAAATAAGATATTTTCAAGGGCTTTTGTATACAGATTAATCATAATTTATTTCCAAAAGAGAAAAACTGAACAAAGCCTAAATGGGCAAAATATGAAAATAGTCATTATGATGCATCACTATTGTAGAATATAATGTAATCATTACAGTCCCTGATTTCGGAGAATCTTTAGTGACCTGGAAAAGGCCCACATGAGAATTGAGATCTCAAATTCATAATAGTTTTATGTACATAGAAATACATCTAGACCCCTAGAAGGCAAAGCATATCAAATAGTAAGAGTGGGTTTGAGTGGGATTATAGGTGGCTTATTTTTCTCTTCATATATATAGTATTTTTAAAGGTGTGACAATGACTCCACATTTCTTACATAGTTTAGAAGGAAATTGCTTTTATTTTTAATCTACTTTTTAATTCTTTAGTCAGGCCTTTTACTCTGTTGCCTCCTTTCCAGAAGCAGTAAACATGGGGCTGTCAAACAAATGCCAGAATTAAAAACACCACCATTTTGTGATGGTGTGTTGACTCACTACTTTAGAAAATTAATATGCTTTATTGATACTGCCATTGATTAGATTTTTTCATCCTTTTGTGTATGTGTTAATACAACCAAAATTTAGGATCTTTTTTTTTTTTTTTTTTTTAAAGATTTTATTTCATTATTTTTAGAAAGAGGGGAAGGGAGAGGGGGAGAGAGACATCAATGTATGGTTGCTTTTCACCTGCCTCTAGCCACAGACCTGACTGGAGACCTGGTTTGCAACCTTGTTATGTGCCCTGGCTGGGGAATCGAACCTGCGACCTTTGGGTTCACAGGCCGGCGAAAATTTAGGATCTTAAACATTGTACAAAGTGTTTACTTTGTGTAAGATTTGTATGAACAAGGATTTTAAAGTGGTTTTTATTTGGCAGCATGAAGGGAAGCCTATTGAAGTCATCTTTCTTAGAAAATACTGTCTTCCAAAATAAATATACATACATGATGTCACTGAAGAATACATTTGAGTTAGAGCAGATGTAGATAATCATTGTTATGGACAACTCTTATTTGTTTTCTTTATAATGTAATCTCTCCCCTGGATGGAGTCCTTACTCTTAGGTTAAGAGTAACTAAGCTAATACCACTCTAGCTCCAGTTCCCTAAGTTGCACTGTAGCTGCTATGGACAGAGTATGGTGAGGGGTTTTGGATTTGTGTGTGATTCATGTTTGCTTCTCACTAACCAACCTGCCTACCCTGTGTCCCAAATGGGACCCCCGTAATGTTCTAGTAGCATCCAGAAAGATAGGTTCACCTGAAACCCTCTTTGACTGAATAGATTTTTCATTGTTTTTCTTAAATGCCTACGCTTCAGAGGCTATCAACTGCTTAAATGCAGCCATCGACATTTACACAGACATGGTAAGACATTGCCTTGGCTTTGAGTGGTGGTGGGGTGGATTCCTTGATATTGTTTAAAGTTGTTGCTGTTCTTCTTCTTTTTTTTTTTTTTTGCTTCTAAACTGATTGGCATTAAAATAGGTAAAACAATAAGGTGACTCTCTTTTTCTTTCCCCCAGGGAAGGTTTACAATTGCAGCCAAACACCACATTACCATTGCTGAGATTTATGAGACTGAACTTGTAGACATCGAGAAGGTAAGCAATGGATTCAGTTCCTTATAAACTTGCTATGAGCAGGTAGTTGACTTAATGGACCCTTCCCTCTTCAGTGAAGCTGAGTGGAGTAGAGTGATCTATCATGCATGGCTTTATGTGGAAGTTTTAGGGGCCTGGTGGCTAAGGAGTAAATGGGCTGTTTTCCTGGAATGAGTGACTTAAGAAGAGAGCTAGTTAAGATTTATTTGCTAATTCCACTCATGTGATTCATGTCAGAAGAATCTTCATCTCTTGACGAGGCCTCTGTGACCCTGTGAAGGAAGCTCAAGTATTGTGGGCATTTGCATACCTTTATCTTCAGGCCTTGACCCTGGGGAAGAAAGTACTGTGAACACCAGCTTGGGCATGTATCTGCTTCACTCAAGTCTGACTTTCTAAGTGGTGATTTATAAAGGCATACCTCAGAGATATCGTAGGTTTGGTTCCAGACCACCACTATAAAGTGAAAATTACAATAAAATGAGTCACGTATTTTTATTATTTCCCAGTGCCTATAAAAGCTGTGTTTAGGTTATATAGCATTTCCTGGTATAAAGCATCATTTGTTTGATATTGTTCCATTATAACATCAATGAGATATTGTAGGAACTTAACTCTTGTGTATGTCAACTGGCCTATAGTAAAATTAGTTTCGTTATATGTTAATTTGCTTAAGGTGGTAGAATCTTTTGATAACATTAAGTGAAGCTTAATTGAAGTCTGTTAAGTATGGAATAGCATTATGCCTATTAAAACAATGTACATACCTTAATTTAAAAAATATTTTCTTGCTAATAAATGCTAATCATGATTTAAGACTTCAGTGAGTCCTAATATGTTATGTGGTGGAAGATGTTGCTTTGATGTTGATGAAAATGCAGTATCAGTGAAATGCAATAAAACAAGGTATACCTCTAGTAGCAGAAGAAAAGAGGAAGAAGAAAACACTTAATGAGCATCTACTATTTTCCAGGCTTTGTCTTTGGTGGTATGCCATGAACTTCACCAGATTTCAGCTTTATAACACTAATGCCCCTTCTTGGCTGTGGAAGCTAGAACTCAAAATGGTTACACTGCCTAAGATCACTCAGGTTTGGAAGCAGTGGAGCTGATGCAAAGCTAGCCCCACATTCCTGTCTCTTACTGTTAAGAGATGTCCAGCAGGGCTGGAAAGGAAAACATTTGCCAGACTTAAGAAACTGCTTCAGCTCAGACTGAAGATAAATGTTTATGTAAAACTATCTTCCTGAATACTGTGGAAGACAACAGATGTGAATCAGAAAGAGAAACGGTAGTGGAGATGATCGTTATTTACTGTCAGACTAATGAACACTAAGCGTGCTGAGAGATTCCGGTTGCACACTGTCTCAGTGGTCATGGCAGTCCCTGTGCCTGCTGCAATTTTGAACATTTGTCACTGTTCTTCTTTGTTTTACTTCTTTCCTTGGCTTCAGGAATACATGTCCTACCTGGTCTCTGGCCACCTCACTGAGTGCTGTACCTGCCTCTTTAACCTGTTCCTTTTCTTCTCCTCACCCTATGGTATTAAGTGTCCTGGAGTTGGGTTGCTATCTTCTCAGTCTGCACTTGCTCCTTTGATACCTCTCTCTGTACTCAGTATCACAACTTTAAATATCATCTGTATCCCAGGAATTTGCAAAGCTGTCTGCAGCTAGATCTCTTTTTGAACTTTATATTCCTGCGTCATCATGTCTGTCAGACTTTCTACTTGAGTCTCAAGCCAAGCATGTCCGAAACTGAATTCTGATCTTGCCCTCTCTTCTACCCTAATGTTTCCCTCCAAAACTATAGGCATACTTGCCTTTTCTTTCTCCACATTGAACATGTGAGTAATTTATGTGGATGCTGTCCTTAAAACTCCCAAGTCCCAACACTTTAACTGCCCTTGTTGAAATGGACTCGGTCTTGGGGAGATGAGCATTTGTGTACCATCTTGCCAGCTAAGGCTGTTACATCAGCTCCTTGTCCTCAGTGGTCAGAAGAGCACTCTAGAGGCAGAAGCCTGTAGTGCTGTGTGCCATTCTGCTGCTAGGGCCTGGTCTCAGGCAACCACTTCACCACATGGGTGCCCTTCAAGTTGAGGATAGATAAAATGATGATTTGCCATGGCAGCTTCTGAAACACCCTCTTTACTCAACTCTTTACAGTGTTCATGCCATTCTGAGAGTTGGCCAGTAGAGGCATCTTTTTTCATTGATGGCTTTAAAAGGACTTAAGACTATTTATTACTCAACATACACAGGCTTAGCTTGTTAGGTTCACTGATGTTTGGCCTCCTGAGTTTACAAACATCATTGCCTTCGAGTCCCTGGTTGGATTCACCAGATTTTGGCTGGTGGTATATGAATTTGAAGTTTGCAAAAATGTTACACCAAACAAGGTACTTTATATTTGATTTGTTACAAATGAATTTCTTCCCTTTTATTACTAGCCTGTATTTGTTCTCTGATTCAGTCACGTACTTTTTCTAGTGAACAATAAAGTATGAAATTTAAACATTACTTCTTTGACTTCGTGAAGTAAAACATTGAACCAAATAATAAATGGGTCCTTTTTTAAAAAAATGAAAGACTATTTATTTATTTTTAGAAAAGGGATGGGAAAGAGAAAGAGAGGAAAAGAAACATCAGTGTGTGAAAGAAACATTGATCAATTGCCTCTCACATGTCCCCAAATGAGGACCTGACCTATAATCAGACATGTGCCCTGACTGGAAATGGAACCAGTGACCTTTTGGTTTTTAGGCCAGTGCTCAATCCATTGAGTCACACCAGCCAGGGCAAATGGGTCCTTTTTAAATGATCCAGAGGAATTATGACTCATTCCTGTTTTAAGTTCCTGGAGAACATGACTTAATAATACTGTTTATTACAATGTAATATTACATGTAATATGTCAGATTCCTGTTAGGTCCTATCTGGGGGTATATATTCTAAAAGAATAGACCCCATATTAAAATTTATCTCACCAGTTTGAACTTGAAACTTTTCTTTGCTTTAATGTTGATGGATACAGTCCTAGAGAGTCTTATCTTTCATTTCAGGATACATGTATTCTCCAGCATTATGCCACTTAACCAGCCCTCTCAGAAGTACTGTGATGCTTTTGGCTGCTTAAATATCTGGATAATCAGCTAGATTTTGTTTCTGGATTTATTGTTTTGTGTGCTATTGTTATTGGTGGTTGTATTATACTTTTCATATATTGTCCTTGAAACTGTAAGATATAGTGTGCTGATTTCTAGTGTGTAAAGGCCTGTTTGTACCTGGTAGGTTTTACTCATGTTAAAATTCCAAATTAAGTAGACATCAGACATAACCTGTGGCCAGCCTATTTTGTGTAAAACTTCTCTAATCCAGTAGATAAACTTTCCTTTCAACTTCAGTCACTGTCAAAACTTGGGAAAACCATGATTTTTGATTATTGGTTTAACTAGCATTATTAAAAACTAAATTTAATTTTTTTCTTTCACAATGATAAATCTAGCTGTAGTTTACAGTTGTAACATTTTGATGAACTAGTATCATTATTTAATAAACATTAAGTTCAACCTAATTGTTGACATTTGGCCTTTTTAAAAAATTTATCCTCAAAAACAGCAGTTATATATGCTTCAACTCTATCCATTGAGTTCTAGTGCTGTACGAACTGGGAAGTAGCTACATTTTTTTCTTAGGAAGAGGTTATATGACTGATACTATTTACAAAAAGATTTGGTTATGTTTCTCATATGTTCCCCTATTTAATACAGTACAAATTAGTGCTAAATGCTTGAGAGAATGAGAACAGTTCAAAGATTATTTTTTCTATTTATGTTTGTCTTTTTTCCATTACCATTTATCCCCCATATCCTCATCCACCTCCACTCACCCCTACAGTCACCACAGTGTTGCCTGTGTCCATGAGTTCTTATTTTTCTTTTTCTCACCATCCCTCCACTCCACAACACTCCCCTGTCAAAGCTGTCAGCCTGATCTGTATGAGTCTGTCTCTGTTTTGCTTGTTAGTTCAGTTTATTTGTTAGATACCACATATGACTGAAATCATATGGTAATTGTCATCCTCTGACTGCCTTATTTAATTTAGCATAATGTCTCCAGATCCATCCATACTGTTGCAAAGGATAACATTTTCTTTTCTTTTTTTTTTTTTTTTACGGTTGAGCACTATTCTGTTGTATAAATGCACTATAGTTGTTTTATCTACTCATCTACTGATGCACACTTGGACTATTCCCAAATCTTGGCTATTGTAAATAATGCTGCAATGAACGTAGGGTTGTATATATTCTCTCTAATTAGTGTTTTGGGTTTCTTCAGATAAATTCCCAGAAATAGAATCACTGGATTGTAAAGCAATAACAGTTTATATTTTTTGAGGAAACTCCATACTGCTTTCCATAGTGGCTTCATCAACCTGTATTCCTGCCAACGGTGCCCAAAGATTCCCCTTTCTCCACATCCTTGCCAACACTTGTTGTTTGTTGATTTATTGATGATAGCCATTCTGACAGGTGTAAGATGATATCTCATTGTGGTATTAATTTGCATTTCTCTGATGATTAGTGATGATGAGCATCTTTTCATATATCTGTTGGTCCTTTGTACTGTATATCCTCTTAAAAGACGTGTCTATTCAAAGTCCTTTGCCCATTTTTTAATTGGGTTGCTTTATTTATTTATTATTTTGGTGTTGAGTTTTAGAAGTTGTTTATAAATATTGGCTATTAACCCATTGTCAGCTGTATTGGCAAATATATTCTCCCATTCAGTGGGCTTTCTTTTAATTTTGTTGATGGTTTTATTTGCTGTGTAAAACCTTTTGATTTTGATGTAATTCCAATGTTTCTTTTATCTTTTGTCTCATTTGCCTGAGGATATATATTACACACACACACACACACACATATATATATATATGAAAAATGTAGCTATGAGCAGTGTTTGAGATTTTACTGCTTATGTTTTCTTCCAGGAATTTTAGAGTTTAAGTCTAACATTTAAGTCCTTAACCCATTTTGAGTTTATGTTTATGTGTGGTGTAACAATGTGGTTTACTCTCATTTACTTTTATACATATCTGTCTAGTTTCCATACATCATTATTGAATAAACTGGTTTAGCCCATTCTGTGTTTTTACCTCCTTTGTCAAATAGTAATTGACTCTTAAGGCACAGGCTTCTTTTCTTTATTTTAATTAATTTATTTTTAAAGAGCCGGGTACAGAGGAAGTTAGAAAGAGAGAGAAAGAAACTTCAATCTGTTGCCTCTAGCAGGCCACCACCTGGGGGGCTGGCTCACAAACCCAGGCCTGTGCCTTGACCAGGAATAGGACTAGCAAACTTTTGATTTGAGGGATGATGCCCAACCCCCAAGTCCACACAAGCCAGGGCAAGGACTGTTTATTTCTAGGATTTCTAGTCTGTTTCATTGTCTAAATTTCCTTTTTTCTCTAGTACTATGTTGTTTTGATTACTGTGGCCTTGTAGTATAATTTAATATTAGGTAGAATGACTCCTACAACATTGTTCTTCTTAATCAGGATTGCTGTTGCTATGTGGGGCCTTTTGTGGTTCATATACATTTTTAAAATATTTGTTCTAGTTCCGTGAAGTATGCCATTGATATCTGATAGGGCTTACGTTGAATATTATAAACTGCTTTTGGTAGTATGGACATTTTAATTATGCTAATTCATGAATGTAATATGTGCTCCACTTACATTTGTATCTTCTTTAATTTCTTTTTTCAGTGGTCGAAATGTCAGTAGTACCAAGAAACTTCACAAACCACTTTTTGACATATTTGATAAGTCACAGCAACTTCTCCATCCATTGCTCAAATATTTTCTTGTGTTCTAGCCAATTTTTATTTTTTGAATAATAAAGCAAAGATGCCAAATATGTTGCTTATCTTCTTTCATCTTCAGTATTAAAATGGCTGCATAAAAATTCACTAATTTTGATTTTTTTTAATGCATACTGATATGACAGCTGTTATAGTGCAATGTAACAAAATTGTCTCCAATGAGGTTAAAGACAGCTAAGCATTAGAGCCATCATACAGAAAAAACTTAAGTGAACTTTTTGACCAATTTAGTATATTTTTTCCCTGTCTATGGGCCTTTCTTTTTTTATTTTTTTTTTAAATTTTATTGTTGTTGTATTACATCCATCACCTTTTTGCTCCACTCTGTCCCCCTCCCCACCCACCCATTCCCCCCAAAGTCAATCCCACCTGTTGTCCATGTCCATGGTTCCTTTATACTAGGTTCTTGTCTAAGCTGCTCCCCTTCTTTGCCTCTGCCTCCCCCCTCCCCCCATCCCTGTTCCCCCTGACCACTGAAGGCCTATTCCTTGTATTCATATACTTGGTTCTGTTTTGCTTGTTGTTAGTTTTGCTCATTATTGTCCCGTAATGGGTGAGATCATATGATATTTGTCCTTCACTGACTGGCTTATTTCACTAAGCATAATACTCTCCAATTCCATCCATGTTGTGGCAAAGGGTACAAGTTCCTTCTTTCTTTCTGCTATATAGAATTCCATTGTGTAAATGTACCAAAGTTTTTTGATCCAGTCATCCACTGATGGGCACTTAGGCTGTTTCCAGCACCTGGCTATTGTAAATAGTGCCGCTATGAACATAGGTGTGCATAGGTTCTTATGAATTGGTGTTTCAGGATTCTTTGGGTATAGTCCAAGTAGTGGAATTGCTGGATCAGAAGGCAGTTCCATTTTTAGTTTTTGAAGGAAACCCCATACTGTTTTCCACAGTGGCTGCACCAACCTGCATTCCCACCAACAGTGTATGAGGGTTCCCTTTGTATGGGCCTTTCTTAATTCATTAGGTCTGCTTTGAAGCGATTGAACTAATGGGCAGCATCTATAATTCGATTTTCACATAGGTTTCTTTTAGGTTTACAGGAAAAACCTTGAAATATAAAGACAGGGCTGTTTATGTATGTCTGCAAGCCAAAAATGGTTTTCAAATATTTTAATCATTGAGGGGAAAAAATTCATGACATATAAAAATTAAATGAAGCTGAAATTTTATTGTCCACGAATAAGATTTATTTGCATATAGGAACACTTGTTCATTTATGTATCACTTGTGGCTACAGTTGTTTTCGCACAGGAGAGACAAGTAATGAAAACAGAATACATAGTCCACAAATCCTAATATATTTTATTATCTGGCTTATTACAGAAAAGGTTTTCAGACTCATAATTTAAAACATTGTTCATACTTACCTCTTGCTAGTAGGGATATTGATCTTTCCAATCTTATGAAGCCCTACCTCTGCACTTTATGTGTTTCCTTTCATAATTGCCTACAAATCAGCTAATTCCTTCAAAGTTACTTTTTTCTTATAAAACCTTGTTGAAAATAGCATTATATAAGGGTGCATGCAATGAAGTGGCAAAAATTTTAATGAAATAAACAACATAGCACAAAAGTATTATATTTTGGAATAAATTTATTCTTATATGTCAGTACATAAACATAGTCATTATTTTTTAAATTGTTAAAAAAAAAGTCTCCATTTCCTGCAGTAGTAGACTCAATTCAACTTGGGAATCTTGAGCATGCTTTAATGAACTTTTCTTTATCAATGTACATCATAATATTTTCAATCTTAGCTTTAACAGCCTCTATATTAGAATGAGGTTGTTTATTAACTTCTCTCTCACAAATGCTGCATAAATAATAGTCTAAAGGATTTGCATCTGGTGAACTAGATGGCCAGATTTCCTTTGACCAGAATTCAGGAACATTGACACTGAGAAATTCTTGCCCCTTTTTGGCATTAAGTGCTGGTGCACCACCTTGTTGGAAGATAAAATGACATCCATTTGCAACTTGCTTCATCCACAGTACAACTAATTCTCGCAAAATGTCAGAGGGTTTTTTTCTTTGGGATTTTTTCCATTTTGTTAGCAGTTTCCTTGCTTTTTCAAAGTGCCTTTCCTTTATCTGCTGTGTCATAAACTGGCATCTTCTAAGGACATATGATCTGTATCTGATATCTTCAGCAATAATCTTGCAAACTGTTGCATCTGACGACATCTGCATTTCTCTTGCTATGGAGGGCATTGACTTCCCTGGATCTTTATTGATGATCTCCTGGATTCTGTGTACAATATCTGGACTTGTGCGATCCTTGCGTACCTTATGCATTTTCCTTGTTAGTGTGGCAATGTCAGGATCAGCATCATACACCTTCTTCATCTTGTCAACTGGATATAAAGGGATGTTATTGAAGTCCACAATTTCCTTAGCAGTTGGCTCTGCATGCAGTCCAGAAATTAGGGTTGCTCTAACATTGTATTCCTTTGACATGATAGTTGTTCTCAGAATTTAATACTTTATATCTGAAACAATGATGTTAAATCATAACCTTAGAAACAGTTTTTCAAAATAAATAAGCATATGAAATAAGGAGATGCAACGTTATTGCCAATTTATCATGCTCACGCTGTACTCTATCTGGCTCTTTCCGTAGACTTTACTTCCATAGAATTTCTAGCTCCAGTAGGCATGTATTTTGCCTTCTTAGTTGTCACATGCTTGATTTTATTTACTAAGTCTTATGCCACAGCAGAACAAGAGTTTCTAGCTTTCAAGCGTGAAACCATTGCCCCTCCACTTCATTGTGTATTCAGCACCACACATTTTAGATTGAAAACAACACCTTTATTTTATTTATTTAAGATTTTATTTATTTATTTAAGATTTTATTTATTATTTTTAGAGAGAGGGGAAGGGAGAGAGATATCAATTTATGGTTGCCTTTCACCTGTCTCCAGCTATGGACCTGGCTGGAGACCTGGCTTGCAACCTGGTTATGAGCCCTGGCTGGCAATTGAACCAGCGACCATTGGGTTCACGGGCCAGTACCTTATCCACTGTGCCATCAGCCAGGGCCAATACCTTTATTTTAGATCATACTTGTGTTATTAATGATAATCTGTGCTGGTTTAGCAAGCCATAAATTTAATGGGACTCTACATATCTCAAAATTAATAATACAGTGTAGCTGTTGTGGGTTTGGAGTAGTGGGGGCATGGAGTCTCCTAGTGGTTGGGGTCCATTTAGCCCTTTGTAATTATTTAGGACCAAGTCAGACAAAAGTTCATCTTTAGGTTTTGTTTTCTGTTGTTACTGTAGGCTTGGCCATTGACATTCTAGCTAATGAGAAAGAGTAAAGGCCTGGAGAAGGATGCAAAGTCTGATGTATAGGCCAACTCTGGAAGAAGTTTACAGCATGTCTATTTATATTCCATTGGAAAGAATAGGTATCATGGCTACCCTAAACTGAAGTACAGGCTGGGAAAATGGTGTAGCTGGGTTTACCATGGGGAACAGGAAAAGGATACTGATGGACAGTAAGCACTCTGCTTCCACAGCTGCATTCATTTTTGTGTTCCCTAAATAATGTAGGGTAAGTTGTGAAGGGTTTACTGTTTAGTTATAGGAAAAATACCTATACAAATGTAACTTTTAAGTGAAATTCTTTAAACAAGTGCTTTGAATAATATATGTGTGTGTTTTCAGGCTATAGCACATTATGAACAATCTGCTGATTATTACAAAGGAGAAGAATCCAACAGGCAAGTATGGTTTTTGCCAAGTGTGATAAAAGACAAATCTTCACTATACTCTGTGAATGCATTGTACTCTCCCAAATGAAGATGCACTGGGGTATCTTTTTATTTCTCTATCAATTTGTTACTTACTCTACTCTGGTTCTTTATTGCAGTTCCGCTAACAAATGTCTACTGAAGGTGGCAGCATATGCTGCCCAGCTTGAGCAATATCAGAAAGCCATAGAGATCTATGAGCAGGTGAGGTTACTGCTGCCCCTTCAACTTCTGGTAGAACTTATCCTGAATCTTCTTTTTAATTTTTAAATTTTTATTTCTTTTATGTTTTTCACTTTTGATAGATGTTCACAAGCATGGCTTTGCAATTCTTTTTTTTTTGTAATTTAATTTTATTGTTGTTGTATTATATCCATCCCCTTTTTCCTCCTCTCTGTCCCCTTCCCGACCCACCCACTCCCTCCCAAAGTCAGACCCACTTGTCCATGTCCATGGTTCTTCCATGCTAGTTCCTTGAATAAACTGTTCCCCTTCTTTGCCTCCTTCTCTCCCCTCCCCACTTCACCTCTCTATCCCCTCTGCCCACTGAAAGTCTATTCATTGTATTCATGTATCTGGTTCTGTTTCCTTGTTTGTTTTGTTCATTATTTTCCTGTAATGGGTGAGATCATATGGTATTTGTCTTTCACTGCTGGCGTATTTCACTAAGCACAATACTTTCCAGTTCCATCCATATTTTTGCAAAGGGTAGGAGTTCCTTCGTTCTTTCTGCTTTGTGGTGTTCCATTGTGTAAATGTACCAAAGTTTTCTGATCCAATCATCCACTGATGAGCACTTAGGCTGTTTCCAGCACTTGGCTATTGTAAATAGCGCTGCTATGAACATACAGGTAGGTTCTTATGAATTGGTGTATCAGGGTTCTTTGGGTATTGTCCTAGTAGTGGAATTGCTGGATCAAAAGGCAGTTCCATTTTTAATCTTTTAAGGAAACTCCATACTGTTTTCCATAGTAGCTGCACCAGTCTGCATTCCCACCAACAGTGCACCAGGGTTCCCTTTTCTCCACATCCTCACCAACACTTGTTGTTTGTTGATTTGTTGATGATTGCCATTCTGACAGGTGTAAGGTGGTATCTCATTGTGGTTTTAATTTGCCTCTCTCTGATGGCTAGCGATGTTGAGCATTCTTTCATATGCCTCTGGGCCCTTTGTATGTCTCCCTCACTGAGTTGTCTATTCAGTTCCTTTGCCCATTTTTCAGTTGGGCTGTCTGTCTCCTTGGTGTTGAGTCGCATAAGGTCTTTATATATTTTTTAGATCAAACCCTTGTCTGAGGTATCATTGGCAAATATGTTTTCCCATACAATTGGTTCCCTTTTAATTTTGCTGGTGTTTTCTTTAGCTACACAGAAACTTTTCAGTTTGATGTAGTCCCATTTGTTGATTTGCTCTTTTATTTTCTTTGCCTTTGGAGAAGTATCAGTAAACATATTTCTGCATAGGATATCTAAAATTTGACTGCCTGTATTTTCCTCCAGGACCTTTATGGTGGCACTGCTTATGTTTAAGTCCTTTATTGATCTTAAGTTTCTTCTGGTGTATGGTGTAGTTGGTGGTCTAGTTTTATTTTTTTGCATGTGGCTGTCCAGTTCTTCCAACACCATTTGTTGAAGAGACTGTTTTTACTCCATTTTATGTTACTTACCCCTTTGTCAAATATTAATTGCCCATAGAGTCCTGGGTTTATTTCTGGGCTCTTCATTCTCTTCCATTGATGTATATTTATTTATTTATTTATTTATTTATTTATTTTTTTCTTTTAATTTTATTGTTGTTGTATTACATGCATCCCTTTTTTGCTCCCCTCTGTCCCCCTCCCC
>PVIW01015769.1:0-18717 GCA_004026585.1 Noctilio leporinus | reverse complement strand
TGGTAGCACAGTGGTTAAGGTGCCGGCCTGCGAACCCAAAGGTCGCAGGTTCGATTCCCCAGCCAGGGTACAGAACCAGGTTGCAAACTAGGTCTTCAGTCAGGTCTGTGGCTGGAGGCAGGTGAAAAGCAACCATACATTGATATCTCTCTCCCTCTCTCCCTTCCCCTCTTTCCAAAAATAATGAAATAAAATCTTTAAAAAAAAAAAAAAAAAAAAAAAAAAAAAAAAAAAAAAAAAAAAAAAAAAAAAAAAAAAAAAAAAAAAAAAAAAAAAAAAAAAAAAAAAAAAAAAGGGTAAACAGATATATTCAGTACTTCAAAATATTTTATGATAGAGGTCATTTATGATGAAGAATTTACTCACAAAATGTTAGACTTCCTCTAGTATTCCATTGATTTTAACTTGAAGGAAAATACACCTTTAATGAATACTAAATCAGATTAGAAGTAATGAGCAGTACAGTAATATAGAGCAATTTTGTAAAAAACAAAATGATTTCATTTATAGAGATTAAAACATTCAACACAATGTTTCATATTGTGAAATTCTCAAAACAATAATGGAATAAATACTTATATGCAAACTCCTAAAATTAAGTAATTTAAGTATTATTAGATAATATATGAAGTTACAAAGATAATTTTTATGATTTAACTTATATAACATTTTATTTTATTTTTTGCTTTTTAAATTTGATTGTTTAAACAGTTGTCCCCTGTTTCCCCCCATTGGTTTCCTTTAATTAGCCCACAGCCCACCTCCATAATCAGTCCCCTCACCATTGTCCATGTCCATGGGTCCTTCATAAGTTCTTTGACTAGTGCCTTCACCTTCTTTCAATCAGTCCCTAACTTCCTCCTCCCCACTTATAGCTGTCAGTTTGTTCCATGATTCCATGTCTCTGTTTTCATTTTTCTCATTAGTTTATTTTGTTCATAAGGTTATTCCCATAAGTGAGATCATATGGAATTTGTCTTTCACTGACTGGCTTATTTCACTTAATGTAATAACCTTCAGTTCCATCCATACTGTCACCAAAAGCAGTATTTCTTTCTTTCTGTGGCTTAGTATTCCATTATGTAGATATACCTCAGTCCTCAGTTTCTTTTTATCTACTCATCTACTAATAGGCACTTAAGCTGTTCCCAAATTTGGCTATTGTAAATAAAGTTGCTATGAATATAGAAGTGCATAAATTCTTTAGAACTGGTGTTTCGGGATTCTTTGGGTATAACTCCCAAGAGTGGATCACTAATTTCATTTTTAGTTTTTTGAGAAAATTCTATATTATTTTCAACAGTGGCTGCACCAGTCTGTATTCTCACCAACAGTGCACTAGAGTTCCCTTTTCTCCACATTCCCACCAACACCTGTTTTTAATTCATTAATAATAGGCATTTTGGGTGGTATGAGGTAATATATCATTGTAGTTTTAATTTGTATCTGTCTGGTAACCAGTAATGTTGAACTTTTTTTTTTTAACATTAGATTTTTTTTTTTTAAGATTTTATCTCATTATTTTTAGAAAGAGGGGAAGGGAGAGAGGCAGAGAGGGAGAGAGACATCAATGTATGGTTGCTTTTCACCTGCCTCCAGCCATAGACCTGACTGGAGACCTGGCTTGCAACCTTGTTATGTGCCCTAGCTGGGGAATCGAACCTGCAACCTTCGGGTTCGCAGGCTGGCACCTTATCCACTGTGCTACCAGCCAGGGCCTGAACATTTTTTCATATGTCTATGGACCATCTGTATGTCCTCCTTGGAGAAATGTCTATTCAGGCCATTTTCCCATTATTAGATTATTTGTTTTCCTGGTGAATTATCTAAGTTCTTTATATATTTTGGAGATTAAACCCTTGTTCAATATATTATTGGCAAGTATGTTCTCCCATAAAGTTAGTTTCCTTTTTATTTTGATATTTTTAACTGTGCAGAAGCTTTTTAATTTGTTGTAGTCCCATTTGTTTTCCTTTATTTCCCTTGCTCATTGATTTATGTGTTTGTTCTTATGCCAGGACCAAGCTGTTTTGAACACAGTGGCCTTATAGGATATATAATATCAGATATTGTGATCCCTCCTATTTTGCTCTCTTTTTACAAGATTGCCTAGTCTATTCAGAATCTTTTTTGGTTTCATATACATTTTTGGAATATTTGCTCTAGATCTATGAAATATTTCATTGGTATCTTAATAGGAATCACATTGGATTTACAGAATGCTTTGGGTAGTATGGATATCTTAATGATATTTATTCTTCCAATTAATGAACACAGTATGTGCTTCCACTTATCTGTATCTTCCTTAACTTCTTTTTTCAGTCTTATAGTTTTCTGAGTACAGGTTTTTTACCTCCTTGGTTAAAGTTATTTCTAAATGCTTTATTTATTTATTTTTCAGTGTTGCAATGGTAAATGGGACTGATTTTTTAGTTTCTTTTCCTGATGGTTCACTGTTGTTGTATAAAAATGTCATTAATTTCTGACAATTGACTTTATATCCCACTACTTTGCCAAATTCATTTATTAGTTTGAGTAGTTTTTTTTTTTGTTGCAACCTAAAGGGTTTCCTATGTACAATATCATGTCATCTATATTAAAAATGATGGTTTCACTTCCTCCTTTGCCATATGGATTACTTTTATTTCTTCTTCTTATCTGATTTCTTGTCTGATTACTGTGGCTAGGATTTCCAGTACTATGTTGAATAAGAGTGGTGAAAACAGATACCACTGTCTTGTTCCTGGTCTTAAGGAAAATGTGTTTAGTTTTTGCCCATTGAGTATGATGATGTTGGCAGTAAGTTTTTCATATATGGCCTTTATTTTGTTCAGTTATTCCCTCTATTCCTACTTTCATGAGTTATAATAAATGAGTGCTAGGTTTTACCAAATTCCTTTTCTGCATCTATTGGTATGATCATATGATTTTTTAAATTTCATTTTTATGAGAATATCATGTTTATTGATTTGCAGATATTGTACCATCCTTACATTCCTGGAATAAACTCCATTTGATTATTGTATATGATCTTTGTAATGTATTGCTGCATTTAGTTTGCTAATATTCTGTTGAGGATTTTAGCATCTATGTTCAGCAAAGAATATACTGGCTTGTAATTTTTTTGCTGTGTCTTTACCTAGTTTTGAAATTAAGATAATATTGGACTCATAGAAAATGTTTGGGAGTCTTTCTTCTCCTGAATTTTTTGAAATAGTTTAAGAAGTTTAGGTGTTAGTTCTTTGAATGATTGACCAAATTCACCTGTGAAGTCATCTGGCCCAGGGCTTTAGTGTGCTGGAAGTTTTTTGATTACTGCATTAATTTTATTCATTGTTATCAGTCTATTTAGGTTTTGTGTTTTTCCTGATTCAGTTTTAGAAGCTTTTATGTTTCAAATATTTGTCCATCTCTCCCATGGTGAATAATTTTTTGACATATGGTTATTCATAATAATTTCTTATAATATCTTGTATTTCTGTATTATTAGTTGTTTTGTTGCCTTTCATTTCTGATTGGTCATATCCTTTTTTTATAAGTCTGGTTAAAGGTTCACCAATCTTGTTTATCTTTTTGAAGAACCATTTCCTGGTTTCATGATCTTCTGTATTATTTTAGTATCTATGCCATTGATTTCTGCTCTGATCTTATTTCCCTCCTTCTACTTGGTCTTAGCTTTGTTTGTTGTTGTTTTTATATTTCATTTAGGTGTAAGGTTAGGTTGTTTATTTGAGATTTTTACATTATTAGGTAGGCCTGTATTGCTATGACCTTCCTTCTTAGAACTACTTTCACTGTGTTGCATAGGCTTTGGGTTGTATGTGTTCATTTTCATTTCTTTTGAGGTAATTTTTAATTTCTTCTTTGATCTCATTGTTAATCCAGTTCTTATTTAATAACATGTTATTTAGCCTCCATATATTTGGATGTTTTTGAGTGTTTTTCTTGAGGTTGAATCCTAGTTGTAAGCTATTGTGATACAAGAAGATGCTTGATATGATTTTAATTTTCTTGAATTTACTGTCTTATTTTGTGTCCTATAATGTGGTCTATATTTGAGAATGTTCCATATACATTTGAAAAGAATACATATTCTGCTCCTTGGGTTGAAATTTTTTGTATATATCAAGTGAATCTAGTTGATTTAGTGTGCTATTTAATAATAGCACACTTTTTGTCTCAAAGGTCTGTCTGTCCATTGTTCATAGTGGAGTGTTAAAATTCCCTAAAATTACTGTATTGCTAACAATCTCTTTCTTAAAGTCCACCAAGATTTTCTTTATGTATATACGTGCTCCTATATTGGGTGAATATATGTTTATTAGTGTTATATCCTCTTGCTGGACTGACATCTTAAGTATTATTAACCTTTTCTGGCTTTGTTTTGAAGTCTATTTGTCAGATAGATGTATTGCTACCCCATATTTCCTTTTACATCCATTTGAATGGAATATATACATTTTTCATGTTTTCTTCATTATTTTTAGAGGGAAGGGCAGGGAGGGAGGAAGAAAGGAAGAGAAACATTAATGTGTGGTTGCTTTTCAGCTGCCTCCAGCTGTGGAGATGTTTGGTGACGTGGCTTACAAACTTCTTATGTGCCCTGACTGGGAATCATACCAGCTATCTTTGGGTTTGCAGGCCAGGGCCTTAACCATTGTGCCACCAGCCAGGGTTTAATTTTATATTTTGAATCTCACCATAATTTTGGCACTTTTCCAGGACCTGGAGTTTCTTTTATTAATTTAATTTTATTGTTGTTGTATTACATCCATCCCATTTTTTCTCCCCTCAGTTCCCTTCCCCATCCACCCACTCCTCTGCAAAGTCAATCCCACTTGTCTGTGTCCATGATTCTTCCATGCTAGTTCCATGAATAAACTGCTCCCCTTCTTTGCCTTCTTCTTCCCCCCTCCTCACCCACCCCTCCCCTCCTCTGAAGGCTAGTTCATTGTATTCATGTATTTGGATCTGTTTTGCTTGGTTGTTGTTTTGTTCATTATTTTCTTCTGATGGGTGGGATCATATAGTATTTGTTTTTCACTGACTGGCTTGTTTCAATAAGCATAATACTCTCCAGTTCCATCCATGTTGGTGCAAACGATAGGAGCTCATCCTTTCTATCTGCTGTGTAGTAAACCATTTTAAAATATACCAAAGATTTTTGACCAGTATCCACTGATGGGCACTTAAGCTGTTTCCAGCACTTGGCTATTGTAAATAGTGCTTCTATGGACATAGGGGTACATAGGATCTTATGAATTGGTGATTCAAGGTTCTTGGAGTATAGTCCTAGTAATTGAATTGCTGAATCAAAAGGCAGTTCCACTTTGAGGTTTTTTGTTTTTTGTGTTTTTTTTTTTTTAAGATTTTATTTCATTATTTTAAAAAGAGGGGAAGGGAGAGAGGTAAAGAGGGAGAGACACATCAATGTATGGTTGTGTTTCACCTGCCTCCAGCCACAGACCTGACTGGAGACCTGGTTTGCAACCTGGTTATGTGCCCTGGCTGGGGAATTGAACCTGTGATGTTTGGGTTCAGAGGCCAATGCCTTATCCACTGTGCTACCAGCCAGAGCACTTTGAGTTTTTTTTAAGAAAACTGCATACTGTTTTCCATAATGGCTGTACCAGCCTGCATTCCCATCAGCAGTGCACAAGGGTTCCCTTTTCCCCACATCCACACCAACACTTGTTTGTTGATTTGTTGATGATTGCCATTCTGTCACTTGTGAGGTGGTATCTTATTGTGGTTTTCATTTGCATCTCTCTGATGGCTAGTGATGTTGAGCATTCTTTCATGTGCATTTGAATACTTTGTATGTCATCCTTAGAGAGTTGTCTGTTCAGGTCCTTTACCCATTTTTTAATTAGGCTGTCTGTCTCCCTGGTGTTGAGTTGCATAAGTTCTTTGTGTATTTTTGGATATCAAACCCTTGTCTGAGATATCCTTGGCAAATGTTTTCCCATACAGTTTTTTGAATTTTGCTGGTATTTTCTTTATCTGAACAGAAACTTTTCAGTTTGATAGAGTCCCATTTGTTTATTCTTTTATTTCCTTTGCCCTTGGTGAAGTATCAGTAAACATATTTCTGCATAGGATATCAAAAATTTTACTGCCTATAATTTTTTCCAGGAATTTTATGGTGGCACTGCTTATGTTTAAGTCCTTTATCCATCTTGAGTTTATTCTGATGTATGGTGTAAGTTGGTGGTCTAGTTTTCTTTTTGCATGTTGCTGTCCAGTTCTCCCAACA
Source organism: Noctilio leporinus (assembly GCA_004026585.1). Classification (NCBI taxonomy): domain Eukaryota; kingdom Metazoa; phylum Chordata; class Mammalia; order Chiroptera; family Noctilionidae; genus Noctilio; species Noctilio leporinus. The sequence continues at coordinate 12,461 of PVIW01015769.1, read as the reverse complement.
TCACTTGTTGAAGAAACTGTTTTCATTCCATTTTATGTTTCTTCACCTTTTGTGGAATATTAATTGACCATAGAGTCCTGGGTTTATTTCTGGATTCTCTGTCCTGTTCCATTGATCTATGTGTCTACTCTTATGCCAGTGCCAGACTGTTTTGATGACAGTAGTCTTGTAGTATAGTTTGATTCCCAGTATTGTGATTCCTCCTACCTTGTTCTTCTTTCTCAAGATTGCTTTGGTTATTCATGGGAATTTTTGGCTCCATATAAAATTTTGAAGTATTTTTTCTATTTCTGTGAAGTCTGTCATTGGTATTTTAATTGGGATTACATTGAATATATAGATTGCTTTGGGTAGTGTGGACATTTTAATGATGTTAATTCATCCCATCCATGAACATGGTACATGCTTTCATTTATTTGTATCTTCCTTAATTTCTTTCTTCAATATTCTGGAGTTTTCTGACTACAGGTCTTTTACCTCCTTGGTTGAGTTGATTCCTAAAGTACTTTATTTTTCTTGTTGCTATTGTAAATGGGGTTTGTTTTCTAACTTCTATTTATGATGTCTCATTATTGGAATACAAAAATGCTTTTGGTTTCTGAATATTGACTTTATATCCAACTATTTTACTAAATTTGCTTATTAGGTTGAGTAACTTTTTGTTGGAGTCTATTGGGGTTTTTATGTACACCATCCTGTCATTTGCAAATAAAGAGAGTTTTAGTTCCTTCTTTCTAGTTTGGACACTTTTGATTCCTTTTTCTTCTCTGATAGCTATGACTAGAACTTCCAAATGATGTTGAACAGAAGTGGAGAAAGTGGACAGCCTTTTCTCATTCCTGATCTTAGGGGGAAAAGTTTTAGGGTTTTTGGTTTTTTTTCCATTGAGTATGATGTTGGCTTCAGGTTTCTCATATATAGACTTTGTTATGTTGAGGTATGCTTACTCTGTTCCCATTTTGCTGAATGTTTTTATCATAAATTGTTGCTGTACTTTATCAAATGCTTTTTCAACATCTATTGATATGATCATATGGCTTTTGCCTTTCAATTTGTTGATTTGGTGTATTACATTTATTGATTTGCAAATGTTGTACCTTCCTTGCATTCCTGGGATGAAACCCACTTGATCATGGTGTATGATCTTTTAAATGTATTCCTGGATCTGTTGGCCAATATTTTGTTGAGGATCTTAGCATCTATGTTCATCAGAGATATTGAACTATAGTTTTCTTTCTTAGTTATGTCTTGACCTGGTTTTGGGTTTAGAATAATATGGGCCTCATTGAAAGAGTTTGGGAGTCTTCCCTCTTGTTGGAATTTTTTTCAAATAGGTTGAGAAGGATAGAGGCTAGTTCTTCTCTAAATATTTGGTAGAATTTACCTGTGTAGCTATTTGGCCCCAACTCTTGTGCTTTGGGATATTTTGGATTACTTATTTAATTTCACTAGTTGTTAATGGTCTTCAGGCTTTCTGCTTCTTCTGGATTCAGTTTTGGTAGATGATACATTTCCAGAAATTTGTCCATTTCACCCAGGTTGTCATATTCTTGTCATACAGTTGCAGTCATTCCTTACGATCCCTTGTATTTCTCAAGTATAAGTTGTGATTTATCCTCTTTCATTTCTGATTATGTTTATTTGGGTCTTCTCTGTCTTTTCTTGATGAGTCTGGGTAAAGGCTTGTCAATTTTGTTTATTTTTTTCAAAGAAACAGCTCTTGGACTTATTGATTCTTCAAATTCTAATTTTAGTTTCTAAGTTATTTAATTCTGCTCTGATCTTGATGAGTTTCTTCCTTCTACTTCCTCTGGGCTTTGTTTGTTGTTGTTGTTCTATTTCTTGCAGCTTTATGGTTAGGTTGTTTGTATAAGCTTCTTCTATCCTTTTTAGGTAGGCCTGTATTGCTATGAATTTCCCTCTGAGGACTGCCTTTGCTGTGTCTCATAGGTTTTGGGCTGCTGTGTATTCATTGTCATTTCTTTCTAGAAACTTTTTGATTTCATCTTTTATCACATTGTTTACCCATTCCTTCTTAAAAGCATGTTATTCAGTCTCCATGAGTTATAGTATTTTGGATTTTTCCCCAAGGCTGGTTTCTAGTTTCAATCTATTGAGATCTGAGAAGATGCTTGCTATGATTTCAATTTTCTTGTATTTATGGAGGCTTGTCTTGTGGCCTACCATGTTGTCTATCTTAGAGACTATTCTATGTGTATTTGAAAAGAATGTGTATTTTGCTTCTTTGGGGAGAAAGGCTCTATAAATATCAGTTAGGTCCATTTCCTCTAGCGTGGTGTTCAATGCCACAATATCATTGTTTTCTTTTTGTTTGTTTGTTTGTTTGAAAGATCTGTCCATTGTTGATAGTGGGGTATTAAAATTCCCTACTATTAGTGTGTTGCTGTCTCTATCCTTCCTCAAGTCCTCCAAGATCTTCCTTATATATTTGGGAGTTCCTATGTTGGGTGCATATATGCTTACCAGAGTTATATCTTCTTGATGAATTGTTCCCTTAAGTATTATGAAATGTCCTTCTTTGTCTTTTTCATGGCCTTCATCATAGAATCTATTTTGTCTGAAATAAGGATTGCTACTCCAGCTTTTTTTTCACGTACATTTGCTTGATATATGTTTTTTTATCCCTTCACTTTCAATCTGTGTCAATCTTTTATTCTGAGGTGGGAATCTTGAAGACAGTATATATATATATATATATATATATATATATATATATATATATATATATATATGTTTCGTGTTTTCTTTTCCATTCATCTACCCTATGTCTTTTAATTTATTTTACTCTATTTACATTTAAGGTTATTATTGATTGATACTTATTTACTGCCATTTCTCCCCCTTTTTACCTGTGTTCCTTTCTGTCTCTGTTTCTTCATTTTTTTTCTTTCTTTCTTTTTTTTTTTTTTAAAGGAGACCCTTTAGTATTTCTTGCAATGCTGGTTTGGTAGAGATGTATTCTTTTAGTCTTCTTTTGGTGTGAAACTTCTTACTTCTCTTTCCATTTCAAATGAGAACCTTGGTAGGTAGAGTATTCTTGGTTGTAGGCCTTTGTTTCCCATTACTTGGAATATTTTTTGCTATTCCTTTCTGGCTTGTATTGTTTCTGTTGAATATTCATTTGATAACCTTATTGGGTCCCCTTTATATGTTATTTGTTGTTTCTCTCTTGATGTTTAAAGGATTCTCTCTTTGTCTTTGGAATTTTCTCTTTTAATAATAATGCATCTTAGAGTGTATCTGTTTGAATTCATCCTCATTGGAACTCTCTGTGCTTACTGAACTTGGGTAACATTTTCACTCATCATGTTAGGAAAATTTTCTCTCATTATTTTTTTGAACAGGTTTTACATTTCTTGTTTCTCTTCTCCTTCTGATATCCCTATGATACAGCTATTATTGTGTTTCATGTTGTCCTGCAGCTTTCTTCAAACCTTTTCATTCTTGTTCAGCCTTTTTTCATTCTGTTGCACTGTCTTGGAATATTTTTGTAAGTTGTCCTCCATCTCGCTTATCTGATCCTCTGCTTCCTCTAGCCTGCTGTTGATCTTTTCTACTGTGTTCTTCAATTCGGAAATGGTATTCTTTACTTTTTCCTTGCTCTTATTGGTAGTTTCTATGTCCTTTTTAATGCTGGTGTAGTTCTCAGTAAGTTCCTTGTAGCTTCCCTGGAGTTCTTTGTAGTTCTCCTGCAGTTGCTTATAGTTTTCTTTGATGTGGCTGAGCTCATTGAGCTTCTCTATCATCATTATTTTGAATTCCATATCTGATAGTTTGTTTGCCTGTTTCATTTAGTGATCTTTCTTAGGATTCCTCCTTTCCTTTTTGTAATGGACTATTTCTTTTTCTCCCCATTTTTAGGTTTCATTGTAATATAATCAGGGTGTGATCAGCTGCCAGGCTAAGGAACTGCTAGGCTGGGAGGATTGATTTATTTTTAGTCCTTTTGGTCTGTGATCTACCCCCAGGCTCAGATGCTGCTTGGGGTGGCAGGCCGATTCAGTTGTAAATCAATAAATCAGCTACAAATCTCAGGTCCTGCTGGGTTAGACAGAGAGGTTCAATTGTAATCCAATGGATCAGCTGCCACCTCAGGTGCAGCCTGGTGGAACAGATTTAGGTGTAAAGCAATGAATCTTTGATCAGCAACCAGAATCAGGCACCACTGGGCTAGGCAGCCAGATCTAATTGTATTCCAATGAATCTGTGTTCAGCCAACAGGCTCAGCAGCCACTTGGCTAGACAGCAAGGTTCACAATGAATCTGTGATTAGCCACCAGGATCAAGAGGTGCTGGGCTCAACTGAAATATTCAATTGTAATTCAATGAGTTTGTGATCAGCTTCCAGGCCCAGGGGCCACTGGGTGGGAGAAACCGACTCAGTTTTGAACCAATGAATCCGCCATCAGCCACCAGACTCAGTTGCCACTGTGGGGCCTGACAGTCTGACCCAGCTATGGCTCAGAGAGTTTGTAATGAGCCATCAGGCCCAGGTGCTGCTAGGTGTGAAATGTCTGTTCAGGTGCCAACTATTGTATCTGTTCAGACAGGGCAGGGCAGGAGAGATTTATTTAGATGTAAATCAAAGAATTGTGATCAGGCTCCAGGCTCAGGCACTGCTGGGTGGAGCAGATTACTTCCAGTGGGCAGGGTTATGAGGACCTCTCATAGGGAAGGCTCTTGGCCCAGTGAGGTTAGCTGGAGGTATGAGCAATGAGTCAACAATGGGATCCCCATAGCCTCCTCTCCTCTTCTCTCCTCCAAACCACTGCTACAATCTCTCCCCATGTGTCTCCAGTCCACTCTGCCCTCCCTCTGTTGCAGCCCAGGGTAGGTGGATGCCAATGTATTTTCATTGTGGTCACCCTAGTAGATCTCTGTTACCAGCACTCTCTTAGGCTAGTAAACTCCACGGCTTTCTGCCCTTCTCAGCTGGATGCTGCTCTACTCTCCACCACATTGCTGGAGACTAGGAAACCCAGCTGGGGGACCAGAACCCACCCTTCTCAGGTGGAGCCTCCGGCTTTGTTCTTTGGCTGCTGCCTCTCTTGTTTCTGAGAATCCTACCTGTCACATTGTGATGAAACGTCCTCTTCTGTTCTGTCTGTGGTTATAAGATTTCTTTCCAGCTGGTAATTCCAGCTGACTTTTTCTCTGAAAAAGTTATTCCAGATGCAGCCTGGACGGAGGTTGGTGTAGCTCCACTTAATCCTCTTCCATCTTGCTGGCTTTAAAGCAGTTCCTTTTGCATCTCTTGCAGTGCTCATATGGTAGAAATGTACTCCTTTAGCCTTGTGTGTGTGTATGTCTGGGAAGCTCTTTATTTTACCTTCCATTTTAAATGAGATCATTCCTGGATAGAATAGTCTTGGTTGAATGTGTTTGCTTTTCATTACTTGGAATGTCTCATGTCAGCCCTTTCTAGTCTGTAGCGTTTCTGTTCAGAAATCAGTTGATAGCCTTATCAGAACTCTTTTGAAGGTTGATTGTTTCTCTCTTGTTGCCTTGATATTCTCTCTTTGTCTTTAAACTTTCCCACTTTAATTATAATATGTCTTGGTGTAGGCCTCTTTGGCTTCATCTTTTTTTTTTTTTTCTTTTTTAATTTTATTGTTGTTGTATTACATCCATCCCCTTTTTGCTCCCCTCTGTCCCCCTCTTGGCTTCACCTTGAATAGGATACTCTGTGCTTTCTAAACCTATGTGACTCACTCCTTCACCAAATTAAAAAGCCTTTTCTGTTATTATTTCTTCAAACAGGCTTTCTATCCCTTGTTCCTTTTTCTTTCTTTCTGATATCCCTATATGCCAATATTGTTAGTTTCATGTTGTCAAATAGCTCTCTTATTCAATTCCTCAGCCATGGCATGTAATAAGGTTGCAAGCCAGGTCTCCAGCTAGGTCCATAGCTGGAGGCAGGTGAAAGGCAACCCTACATTGGTCTGTCTCTCCCTCTTTGACTCTCTCCCTTCCCATCTCTCTAAAAATAACAAATAAAATATTTTTTTTTTTTTTTAAGTTCTCTTAGATTATCCTCATTTTAAATAGTTTTTTCTTCATTTTATTGCACTGACTTGGTTTTTATTTTCACCTTGTCTTCCAAATCACTGATTCAATCCTCTGCTTCATCTAGCTTGCTTTTAATTTTTTTTTTTTTTTTTTTTTTGGTATACATTCTTCATTTTAGATATTGCATGCTTCACTCACAACTGGTTCTGATTCATAGCTTTATATCCTTTTTCATGCTGGTGTATTCTCATTAAGTTCCTTGATCACCTCTATAACCATTACTTTGAATTCTATGTATGATAGTTTGTTTGTCTCAATTTCACTTAGCTCTTTTTCTGGGGCTGCCTCTATTTACTTTCATTTGGAGGTTGTTTCTTTGTCTTCTCATTTTAACTGTCTCTCTTTTTTTAATTTATGTGTATTATTAGATAGATATACTCTGATTTCCTATATTGTGGGATGGGCTTACATGGTAGGAGTCCTGTGGGACTCAGGGGTGCAGAATCCTTGGTCTTCTGCAGCTTGGGTGCTATAGGAATGATCTTTTGTGGATTATAAGGGCTTTCCTATTGTGTTTGGGTTCTGAATATTTTTAGCTTGTTTGTTGGTGGAGTAATCCCTCTGGCTGGCTGATTGTAAGGCTACCCCCATCACATCTTGTATGCTGCTGTACAGGTGCTGGCAGAACAAAGCAAAAACAACACACACACACACACACACACCACCACACATACACACACACAAGGAACTCCCCACAGCAATAGCCATTTCAATGACAAAAGATCAGAGTATAATAAAAATGAAATATTAGGGAAAGAAAACAAATAACAAGGAATAACAGAAAAATAAAGGACAGCAGAGAAATTATGAAAGGAGAAAATGGGAGAGAGCTAATGGATTGAAAGAGGGAAAAGGGATAACAAATGAAAATAACAAAGATAAGAAAAAGAAAGAAGGAAGAACAATGGAGTAATCAATGGTAAGCATAAAATAAGAGATGTAAAAGAAAAATAAATTAAAATAGAAGGAAAACTAGGAAAATAATTAAAATCCTATGAAACATAATAAAAATAATAAAAAAGAGCAAAGTGAAATTCATCTCAGCAGAGTTCTGTACCTGCCTGCTGGGTTCTCTGGATACAGATCTGATGTAGTATGAGGCTGGTACTCCGATGTCAGGTGCTGTTCACATCTAGGCCTTGTCAGCCTCTTTGAAACTATAAATGATCTTCCATTTGTGGCAGATTTTTCTGGGCTTGGCTATGCCCAGGATAAGCCCAACTGCTCAGCAAAGCTGTGCTTTAGCAGTACTAAGTCCAAAGGTATGTCAGCAAATGTCCTAGGTCACTGCTGGATCCACTTCTACCTGTCTCTGCCTGATAGTCTTAGAGTGACTGTTTCTGAGAGGGCTTCTGGTGGATTTCAGGATGAGGGTCTCCCACTGAGCTCTCCCTTTCGATATGGCTCCTACTCTGTCCAAGGTTGGTGTAAGCCTATGTCAGGTGCTGACCATGTCTAGCTCTTGGCTGCCTGTTCAAAACTATAAGCAACCCAATTTGTGGTTAATTCCTCCAAGCTTGGCTATACTCAGGTTGGGCCAAGCTGCTCTTCCAATCTGGGTTTTATTGGCACTGGGTCCAGGGGTGTGTCAACAATCTATCCAAATCATCACAGAATATGCCTCTGCTTATTTCTGCTGCATTTGTGGCTGCTGGCTTGCTGTTGGTCTTAGACTAGTCACAGACCAAACTTTCTGAGAAGGCTTCTGGTGGGATTGTGAGTGGGTGGAGTTGGAAATCCTGGATATCCCATGGCAGGTGCCTTTCAGATTTCAGGGTGTGTTCCCCTGTCCCTGAGGCACTTTATCATTATTAATATGAAGATAAACCTGTTTTCTTCAAATAGATAAAGTAGCAAAAAGTGAAACTGGCAAGTTCAAATTATTCTTCCATTAAGTATAATTAGCTTTACATTCTAGATGTTTTCATAGTTACATGAATTTATAATATATAAACATTATTTTGTATTCAACTTTTGATTAAATGAAAAACAGTTATGTGAAGACAGATTTGTCTTCTATGGCTTCTATTTTTAATTCTTTGTGGCTACTTAAACATGCTTGTTATTGATTGTAAGGGTGTGGGAAAGTAAAGGTATATTTTTGCAATTAGTTTTGTTTTACTTAAAACAATGCATTTTCGGAGCATATGCACTCTGGCTGCAGATCCCCTGGGTTTGGACTGTATAATCTCTCTTTCATTTTTCTCACCTTTAAAATGAAGCTTGCTCTTTTTGTGAAAATTTAATGGAATAATACATAAAGGTACCTAGTGTTTGGCATGTGGTATGTACTCAGATTTCATCTATCCACTAAAAATTATTATTGTTTTTGTTGCCGCTCGAAAATAACTCCTTTTATAAATAGTCTGTCTTAGACTCTCTTTAATACCTTCTTATTTAAGGATCATTCAGAAAATCACATCTGTTTAAAACCATTACTTTTTTCCCATTATATCTAAGGGCAAAAGCCAAATATCCATAACACAAATATTAAGGTGCCTTGCATAATATCCCCCTTACCTTCCTCAATAACCTCAGCCCTCACAATGTTCCCCACTGCTTTTTGCCTCCCAGTCACACTTGGGAGGTTGGCCCCCTCAAAGTCACCAACCTACTTGAAGATAATCCCATATATGGGCAACCCTCCTGTCCAGGTCATCTCTGCTTTACAATAGACACTTCTTCAAGTTTAGTAATTAATTTTATCATGGGGGCAGTGTTTTTAAATATTAATGAAGTATGTTTTCCACTAAAAGTTACCAAGATGACCTGAATTAGGTGGCTTCTTCTCCTAAGTTCTTGTCATGCTCACAAGAATGAATTCAGGCAAGAGACAGAAAGCATAGTGAAAGTGAAGTAGCAAGTTTATTATGAAATGTACTTGAGCATGAAGCTGCAAGTGGGCACCAGTTAGCCTGAGTGCCTTACCCACTGGGGTTTCAGGGGTTATGTGCTCTCATCTAGACTCTAGGCTTTCCCTCCTCCTCCCTTCTGTAGACCTCGAGATTCAAAACAATTTCAAAATCCTTTCCCAGATAGTGAAAACAATACACACAAAATTTCAAAGGCTTCCCTCCTCTTGTAATTATAATTATCACTCTTATGACATTTGGAACACCTGGCAATCTATGTAACTGGGCTCAAGACTGCTTAATTAATGGGTGAGATGTATTCTTCCCCCTCCCTGTCTTGGTTGGCTATCTTGCCCAACATTCCTCCATCAAGTGATACCATCCAAATGCTTTTGAGGTGCTGAAGGTTCAAGGTAAGTCTTCCATATCTACCTCATGCTGATTAAGGTCATAGAGCTGGTTCTGGGACTTCACTCATTCCCTCTCTGGGCAGGAAATGGTTAAGTAAGGTTTTCTATGGAACATGTCTGATCTAGAAAGTTAAGAGATTTTACTGAATATTCTGATCAGAGGGCAATTTGCAGGTGAACTGTTGCTCATCTGGAAGGAACAAAATGGATAAGAATATTAAAAATACAATGTCCAAAAAACAGTGAGAAGTAGGGAAGCTGGAAGACCAAGCAAGGGAGGTATCCAAGATTTCCATGACCAAATGCTGAACCAGGAATCCCACCCTTGCTTGGTTTGGGCTTATCTTAAAATATCACACATGTGACTCTGAACTGGCCTGTTTGGTTGACCCTAAAACAGTATGGTTCCTGAAGCACAATGCAGAGGCTTCCTTGAAATGAAGCCAGCATATATGGCTCACACTGGTTTCAAGAAGCTGCACCTACTAACAAACTAACTTAATCCTGGATGGTAAAAAGGGAAGCTACAACTTGGGTGTTGAATCAGACTATTTCTATTACATGTTTACAGCCTAGTTCTTCTGTAAAGGAACAGATCAGTAGGTTACCTACATATTGGATCACTGGCCACCCCCCTCAAATGATAGGTCCCTTAAGTCCTCTGCCAATGTTTGTCCAAATACATGATGGCTACCCCTAAATCTTTGAGGGATGACAGAATAGGTTACTTGTTCTTATGCTCCAGTGACTTTGTCCATTCAAAATCAAATAGAAATTGATAAACTGGGTCCAAGAGAATGCAGAGAGTGTGTCTTTAAATCTAGCACAGAGGACAACTGGGTTTCTGGTAGAATTTGTCTCAGGATAGTACCAGGATTAGACACCACTGTATGTATAGGGCTGATTGCCTCAACTACAGCTCGTGGGTCTTGAATTAAACTATAGTTCCCATATTTCTTCCTAATAGGTAAAAATGGGAGTGTTGTGGAGAGAATTACCAGCTACTAACAATTCATGATTTAGGAATGTAGCAACAATTTTCTGTAGCCTTTCCCTTGCCTCTGAATTTATGGCATCTTGCCTTCTACAAAATAAATATAATTGTATAATTGTGTTATAATTTAGACTGCCATTTTCAGGCTAAACCTTCCTGCCTCTTCATTTATACTGGATCCATGCTGTATTATAGAAGAATATGAATCTCTTTTTCTTTAATGTTGATGGGGGGTGGTTCAAACTTATCTCTGTCCTCAGAATGCATCCCAGAGATATATCTTGTGGTACTGAGTCCTGATTTCCCACCTGAAAGAAAATAGAGAAAAACATAGGAGAGGTTGGGTGTTTCCTGCTTCTTCTATGCTTATGTAGCTTTTGGAGAAAGTGTCCCCTCTCCAACAGTGAGTTTTCAGAATTAACTATTGGGTTAACATATTGTGTAACCCAAGCTTACCTGGATAGAGAAGGTTTTCTTCCCCAGCACTGGGTTTCCAGAATTAACCAATGTTACTGTGTAACCCAAACCTGACCTGCCTTGTTTTAGGAAATTCCTAGTGTGTCTCTATTTTTGAGGGGAAAAGTTCTTCCTACTTGCCTTAATCTTCCCCTGGAGAGGTTTCAAAAGGAATCTCCTCAACCTCTGGGTGCACATCTTTCATATGTAGGTGGTAGATCATTAAGCTATTAGTTCTGATTAAATGCTATATTCCCTGCTTGTACAGAAAATAAAGGAAGAATAAAGCATTAGCTGTATTTCTTTTTAATTATATTTTATTGATTATGTTATTACACTTGTCCCAATCTTTCTTGTCTTGCCCCATTCCACCCCGTACCCCTCACACTCCCTCAGGCAATTCTCCCACCACTGTTAATGTCTATGGGTCATGAATATAAGTTCTTTGGCTACTCTCTTTCCTATACTGTACTTTATATACCTATGACTATTCTGAACTTACCAATCTGCACTTCTTAATCTTTCACATTTTTACCCATTCCCCCATAATCCACCCCTCCTGGCAACCATCATAACATTTTGCTTATCTATGATTCTGTTTCTATTCTGCTTGTTTACCTAGTTTATTTTTTATATTCAGTTGTTGATAGAAATGTATTTATTGTCATTTTATTGTTTTAATCTTTACCCTTTTCTCTAAGTCCCTTTAAAATTTCATATAATAATGGTTTGGTGATAATGAACTCCTTTAGTTTTTTCTTATCTTGAAATGTCTTTTTCTGTCCATTAATTCTAAATCATAGCTTTGCTAGGTAATCTTGGTTGTAGGTCCTTGCTTTTCACTGCTTTGAATATTATTTTGCAAATCCCTTCTAGCCTGCAAAGTTTATTTCAAGAAATCAGCTAACAGTCTTATGAAAACTCCCTTATAGGTAATTTACCCCTTGTCTTTCTTGTATTACTTCTAAATTTTTAGCAAAATTTCCTAATAGATATAAAAACTCAAATACCAAAACACCTGCCAGGTTTGGGCATTTCCCAACCTCATGAATCCTGAGGAGTTAAACACAGTAATGTTTGAATAGATGTGGTATCCCCTTCTTGGTCCACATCCATAGGGGAATTTCCCCTAATTTCCTTAAATTTGCATAGAGTCCCCATGGACAAAGCTGATATTCCTGGTTATTTTGATCAGTGTTTCTATGTATTTAACAAATTGTAGTTGTATGCTGAAATGTGGGATGAAGACTCTTATGAGGTGCATTAAAAAAAAAAATGTATCGGCCAATCGGATTCAGCAGTATATTACAAAGATCATACACCATGATTAAGTGGGCTTCATCCCAGGGATGCGAGGATGGTACAACATTTGTAAATCAATAAATGTAATACACCACATCAACAAATTTAAATATAAAAACCATATGATCATATCAATAGATGCTGAAAAAGCATTTGAGAAAGTGCAGCAACCATTTATGATCAAAACCCTCAGCAAAATGGGAATAGAGGGAGCATACCTCAACATCATAAAGGCCATCTATGAGAAACCTGAAGCCAACATCATACTTAATGGACAAAAACTGAAAGCTTTCCCCCTAAGATCAGGAACGAGACAAGGCTGCCCACTTTCTCCACTTCTATTCAACATTGTCTTGG